>CAJNDT010000137.1:288074-298613 GCA_905221615.1 Symbiodinium sp. CCMP2592 | reverse complement strand
GGGATTGATCTCGACTAGGTTGCTGCTCTCCCCACCAGAGCTGTAATGAATGTAGGTGTGGCTGGCTGGCACTCTCCACAGACTGGACCCTGTCTCTCTTACACTTCCACGCGTGCAATCCTATGCAGGCAGAACCGGCGGCCGTTCCTTTTGCACTCACTGCCGGCGGCGGTTCGTCTGTGCACCGGGATAGCTCTGATTGCTCAGGATAGAAGACGCTTATAGCACTTAGCTATGGGCATTGACTTGAGCCAAACGTTGCGTGGGCGGTCACATAGAAAGGTAAAGATGAGGGACGCGTAGCGTGCCCCCTTAGAGTCGAGGGACGCGTAGCGTGCCCCCTTCTCTTGCACTTTACACGGTCTTGCTCACAGCTCTTATAGTTACACCTTAGAACTTGACAAGGCATCGCAGTCCGTTCGCACCCCCCATGAGTTGCGTCTCCGACGCTGCTCACCCGGAAGATGGCACGATAGGACAACAGAAAATGTTCCGACGCAACGTTGACATTGAAAATCAGAGCTTTGCATCCCAATTAGAAACGTTGTGACACTCATCTACGTCAGTAACGATCCCCTGAAATGGCAAACGAATCAGGCGTCACCGAAGAAAGAAGCATTCGCGAGGGCATTCCATGGGCGAAGCTCAGAGGTCACAAACTGATAGGCGAGGAAGACCAAGCGTTGATTCATCTCCATCTTCGCGTGGTCGCAGGATCGCGGTCCCAGGGCCGGAGGTTTTCCTCTGGATACTGTTCCCTTTGCTTTCCTTTGTCCTTGCCTTTGTTTCGGCCTTTGCCGGCGGTGTATTCATAGTAGGTGTTGGCGTTCCAGCCTCCATGCTGTTCACCTCCGGCTCTCTCACGCCCCTTTGAAGGTCCCTTGGCCGAAGAAGCGCTTGCACGTTCTTCCGTAGTGACAGGCGTGTCCAGGATGGAAGTACCACCTGGAGGGAGATAGTCAGCGGCCGAAATGTGGTGTAGGGCTTCAGTACGCTTGGTCGTCGGGTTTTGCTGTCTCTCAGCCTTGGATCTGTTCAATCTGTCCATGAAATGCGCAGGCATTTGCACATTGTTGTCCACCAGCAATCCGATGGTCTGGACTGAATGATCGGAATGAGTCAGCAGGATACCGACGGGGTCGATGTACAAGAAGTCCACCGGTCCAGTTGGTGTTGGTCGTAGCACTGATAATTGTTGGTGTCCCGTCACCATCGGAATCACCTCGCACAGGACGTTCAGGCAACAAAAGTGCATAGCCTTCACATCTTCATCCCTGTTGCTCTTCAAGTACGTAGTAGGGTTGAAGTTGTCCCTGCCAATTCCCATCATGTTGGCTCCCCGTGTAAGCAACGAACGCATCTGATTCGTCCGGAAGCGCTTCAAAGTGTAAGTCCCGTTGGGATCGTACTGCTTGAGGTTCTCAGGCTCCTTGGCAAAGCGAATGATCTCCTCATCAGTCACATCCTTGCTCACACCCGTTTCCCTATCCACTGCCGCCAAAGATCCCCACTTTCCGAGCACATCATAGCGTTGGCCAAGTGCGAAATTCTCCTTCATCTGGAACAACGGCATAGTCGCCCACTTTGCGAACCCTGACCAAGCTTTGTAGATGGATCTACATACCACGTATGCCATATACGAAAGAGCGGCCATGTTGGCGTCAATGCAATGGGCATTTCGCTTTCCAGAATAGTAGGATGGCTGCATGGCGGTACGTGCAAGTTGTAGATCAGGATCGATGTTCAAAGACTGGCCGGTAATGAAGACGGGACGACGTTCCTGTGCAACTGCATCTGGTACTGCGTCATCAAAGTCCTCTCCTGGCTCTATGTCCATTTCTTCATCAGGTTCCTGTTCTGGATCGTCCTCCGCGATGACAGATGGTTCTGGGATTTCCTCAGGTTCCGCAACGGTCTCTACCTCCATGGCTTCCTGCTCCTCTTCGGGCGCCTCAGGCACTGCGGCTGCTGCGGCTTCCATTGTCTGAGCAATGAAGTCACTGGGGATCTCCGTAGGAGTCTCCCGTTGTGGAGAACCTTGGTAATATCCGCTCGAAACGAACTGTGACCAGCAAGACGTGCATCGGGAGAAACATGCTGGAACGATGTTGTAGCATGCCGGGCAACCCTCATTCTCCTTCCATCCTCGTCTCTGCGTAGGTCTTCGGGTCGCCAATTCTTGATGACAAACTTGATCCCTTTGTCCATGTAGTGATGCCGAACCGTGTTCTCCCTGTGGGACTCCAGGACAGTCGTAAGGTCTCGGATGATCTGCTCCTTGCTGGTGTCGTGGGGTCCAGGAGGCATTTCGCAAAGCAATTCCATGATCTTGCTCGGCGTTCGGTATCTCTCGAACTCAGGGAGCAACGGTGATGCATTGTAGTCCAACACCAGCTCTTTCTCCAATCGTTCATCGTAGATCTTTTCCACCAGAGCGAAAGAGTGTGTATCTTGAGGATCCGGGACGCAAAACCATACCTCCTTGACGAAATGGAACGGTATCGTCCGGCCAACGATCATGATGCCGCTGTCTGTGATACGTCCATCTTCTCGTGCAAGGTCCTGCGATGGGACATGGAGGACCGCCAGTGGCATGTGCTTGGCATCTCGTCCATGCACCCGCATCTTGGTCGTCGCGTTCCGGTGATCGAACGGTGCAAACACCCCCCAATAGCTGTGGAGTCTGCCGCCTTGGTTGCCTCGAAATTGGCGCCTGTGGTCGAAGTCCCCGTCGGGGTCCTCCGAACCAGGCATGATGCCTTGCGTGACAATGGAATCCAAGTTGCGACATGCTGTAGCGTGGAACGCTCCTCCGAGACGTTGCAAGAGGGTCATAGATGGAGATATTGCGAACCTGTTCTTGTCCAACTGAAGCAAATTGTTCTGGGGATCCGAGTGTGCAGAGTGACCACTTGTAGCCCGAACTGCCCATGGCTTCACCCAGCCGTTGCAAACGTTCAGGTACCTCTGGCTGTGCCGGCAATGATCATTGTTCTGGATCTCCGTGATCTGGTCAGGAACCGATACCAACATGTTCGAACCTGCTGATCCAAGAGTTTCCGTGCCGGGGTCCTTCACTCTCACTCCCAGGAACTGCAACCGAATCTTGGCCTTATGGCGTTTCGTGGCTGCGAGCATGTTCCCTTGGAACAATAGCTGAAGTCTTTCATTGTACACTCTCTTCTTCTGTTGCTCATCGGTCCTTGAGACCGCTTCGGTGATGCGTCTGCTTTCATGGGTCCATAGTTGCTCATGCCTCACCAAGTCTTCGATCATCACCCACCCTCCTTCATCACATCGAATGACACTGTTGAATGCCACCTGGCACCTGTTGTCAAGCCATTCCGAGCCTGGGCGCCTGGCGATTCTGTGACGTAGGTCAGATTGGATGCATGATAGCGCCCAATCCGCGTTTAGTCTGCGCTGACGGGTGATGTTGCGAAGGACAACTTCGTTCACGATGTCCCATCGATTGTTGATGAAGCTTGCACCCTTGGTTGGGATCAGGTCGAGAATCCCGCACCGGATTGGCCTTCCGCCGCCGATGCATTCATAGCCTGCATTGGTGTAGCCCTGAGTGGTATCGTCAAAAGCAAGCTAGGACGGTCTCCTCGTTGAGGTAGGCGTCGGTCGCGATGGTCCGAAAGCTGCTCAATGAGGTCCACCACCCGCTGGCTATTCTCTGGTCCTGATTCCTGCAGTGGTACGCCACAAGCATCATGTAGGCCCCGACGGTTTTCCACATCCGTGCAGAGATTGTGCTTGTTCTCATAACGGATCAAGACCACATCACCCCGTACGGCTTCGCCTCCGCGTCGCGGTCGGGCTTTGGCCTTGGGTCGTCGGTCCGAGGATGCAACACTCACATGGTCTGTGGTGTCAACGTCCATTGGCTCAGCCTCTTGTGAGGTACTCGACGTGGATATCGAAGAAGGCTTTCCTTGATGATCTGGATGCCTCGAAGTACCAGATCCCGGGTTGCAGAATTTTCCGTGCAATTGGACAGAGTGTGTAGATCACTGCCACAAGCGATACAGAACGTGAGGCGGTCATTTCCGACCGACATTTCGCCTTGAGCGAGCACTCCCACATAGTCCTGAAGCTGTGCGACAAATCCTTCACGAATCGCCTGCCTGGGATCAGGGCCTTCTGCACCTTGTTCTTCTTCGGGTTGCGCATCCACATCTACATCCTGTGCAGGTATTGGTGGAGCAACGGAGAACCCTGGATCGTCCGTGACGTTGTCAGCGGCCTGTGTCTCGTCGGTTCTCGCAATCTCTACGGGGTAGATATCACCATCGACGATCACTGTGAAATCAATCACGAGGTCAGCGGACATGTTGTTGACGATCTCAGCGACTGCTTCATTCTTCTTGGGCGGTGTCCTTTTGCGTGGGGAGTCAACCGTGATCAGCTCGATAGCTTCGGCCGACGCGTAGCGGAAGAATGATCTTTCGATTCCCCTCACACACGCATTTGCTCCCTCAAGGCCACCCCAATTCGGAAAATGACTTGGGTGTCTCATTGCAATTGTAAGAAGCCCGAGCGCCAGCTCCACCGTGTCACCCAGGAGTTCCTCCTTGGGCAAGGCTGACCCTCTGTAGCATTCTTGGCGCTCTTCCGGAGTCAAAAGCATTCTCATGAAACCAGCATAAGCGCAGTTCCCGGCATCGTAGTAGCAGATGTAGCATGTCTTGCCTTCGGAATCGTATCCCTGTCCCATGCCAACTGTTTGGCCTTTCCCCATGCCGCGTACTCGATGGCCTGACTGGCTGTGATTCGGAGACCACCGTAGTGAGAAACCGTCTTGCCAATGTCTTCGTAGACCACTTCCGCACAAGCTTTGAGGAACTCCTTGATGTCCATGCGAGGGTCCACAAATTGAAGCCTCAGGTCATAAAGGTGCTTTGCGCAAGCCAAGGTGTACTTCTGGGACGCGACCAAGTCATTGAAGGAGCCGATTTGATGCTGCATCTTCAAGGCTGAAGTATGCGCGCACCCAATGCAGTGTCCAGGATACCCGTTTCCGGTCGGCTTGAAGAAGGCCTGTGCGTAGCACTCAGCCAACTTCATCGCTTCACATCCAGGGCAATAGAACGTTCTCCCTTTGACATAACCGGTGTTCGGGGTCGCATAGGTGTCGATCCGGAACCAGTAGTGCCTGTTGTCGTAGTAGGCTTCGGGAACGGTCATGGCGATGTCAAAATCCTGCCAGGTGACTGTGGACGATTCAGCGACCGTGTCACCCTGGGCACCCGACCTGATCTGTTGCTGCTGTTCTCCCGTAAACCATGTCTGCGAAATCTTGGTGGACGTCTTGACTTCACTCTTGTCCTCCCAAATCTCGACAAGCGACGGGTGAGCGACTGAGTCGGCGCGGACAGTTTCGTCCCATGAGCGAACTTTCGATGCCTCAACAAAGCACGTGGATACCATCTTCTCGCAGAACAGCTGCTTCTCGTAGATAGCGAAGCCCAATTTGAACCTGACCCGATTGTCCGGTGCTGGCACCTTTTCGGCTGACAGTGTATGCACGCCTGACGACGCATGTTTCATCTGGCTGTACATTCTTGACCAAAACGAAGATCCATGAATCACCACGCATGCTCGGGCCCGCAACTCCAGTTCAATATACATTCCCAGCGCGTGGAAACCGTTGAACAGAGAAGCTTTGTGCTGAAGGTAATTGCTAGCTGCTCCAACGAACCGTAAGTCGTGATTGATGTTGACAATTGGAGGGCGCGTGGTACGCTTCCCTGCCGCAATGATAGGGTCAACGTACGTGATCTTGAGCTGTCGCTGCAAGTCAGTGCGAATTGCTGCTCCGTCTCCGACCTCACTCATCGGAAAGGACATGTTCTCGATGAGGATCGCCTGGAGAGACAGATGGTAATGCAATGTGACGGTTGCAAGCTGCTCTTCAGTCAAGCCATCCAATGTCGCATTCACAGATTCCAACGATCCTTTTGTGACTTGGAAGTTGTAGTTGGCACCTGCGGTGATCGACGGGCTCACAATGTAGACCTCGCTCCATCCATGCATGCCGAGGTTCTCTCTCACCGTGTGCGTTGATCCCCTGGTCCTTGCAACCATGTCAAAGTCCTGGACGAGGATTGTGCACTGAGAGCGCATAGTCGCGGCATCGGGTTTGCCACCCATGCCCAAACTATTGCGAAATCCATTCAGCGTGTTCATGGTGTTGATCCTTGCTTCTTCCGGAATTTCATCGTTGTCGACAAGATCGTTGTCTGCCTCGATCATCACTGCCGAGGTAAGCATTGGAGGAGAAGGAAGATGCACGCATGATACCAATGCCAATGCATGGTACAGCCGTGAATACATTCGTAACCACACCTTTGTACTCAGCTTCACGTAGACCTTCAGGTTGAGACCCTTGTCATCATTTTGAGAGACGGAACGGATCCTTGCCAAATAGGTCACCAGTCTTCTGACGTAATGCTGAATCGGTGTGGTCCCCACGTCGTGGTTGGCCACAAACTTTGGCGTCTCATCAATGGTAGGTGGGTACTCGTCTTGATCACGGGTCGTCGTCAGCAAGATCGAGCGACAGCCCTTCTCATCGATGTTGACATAATGGTACCAACTTTCCTGAGCGCCAGCGGGGATTGGAGCTTCCTCCCATGTCGGTTGCGATGGTTCCTCTTCCGGCTGCGAAGTCGGTTGTTGTGGAGGAGGTGCCGCAGAAGATGACGACGCCGATGCCGTTGCCTCGTCCGTCCTTGCCCTCTTTGGTCCGTGGCTAGGGGTGGCTCGAGGTCCGGCAGCGGATCCTTGCGATTGTTCCGGCGTTCTTCCATGCTCAGGGTGCACGATTCCTTCCGGTTCGAGGTTGCTTGCCGTAGGCATCGCAACTCTCCCCGTTGAGTATACCCAGCTAGGATGCCGTTGAAGGTTGGGCGGAAATAGGCCATCATCTTGCATAAGCGGATTTGGTGCCCTCATCTGTTGGAATTCCGCTTCCCATATGCCCAACCCTAAGCATCCGAAGACCTCAAATATGACCAAAGTGCTGGTTTTGTAAGCACAACAACGCAAGGCCTTGTTTTTTGTGGTTCCGGACGGAGCATGTGTGTGATGTATGAAAGTCCTAGGATTTCATATACTTTAGCCTATGGCATGCTTTCCTCTAATTACACATGCATGGTAAGATGCCATTTATAGCGAGCTTGCTTGACTTCATTGATTTTTTGAAAAAAATATTAAATTCCGACACGTTGGTTGAATTGAGAAAACATTGATTTATAGATTCTTGCACGGGTTTTGCTATGTGTATCAGATATGTATTTAATGTATATATATATATGTATATATATATATATATATATAGGGATTTGTCCGACACAGAAGCCACCAAGCAGCATCAACAACGAAAACAAATATGTATACATATATATAAATATATATTTTTATATTTACTTTATATATATATATACATATGTATCATTCTACATATATATACATATATACATATTATATATATATGTATAAATAGATACCGATTTTTAGAGATATATAGATATATATATATATATATATATATCGAATCCTTGCATTAATGCACAGGCTTGGAAGTCTCCAACCACCCGCCGCTTCGCCGCCCAGGAGCATGCAGGCATACATGTACAATTAGGAAGACCATGATCCTAGATATATATAGTGCAGTCACGATTATTCAAGGAATATGTTTTTCAAATTAGGAACTGGCCAGAATTCCCCAGATGTCTCGCACTCCAGACTGCACCGAGGCCCGTATCAAACAAACACGTGTGCATACAGACGACGTAGACTGCATGCATAGCCATATATATATGACAGAAGCCTGAGCTCCCAATAATTCGTAATTCATGGTCGGTGCCCGCCAGCTGCGGCCTTCCTTTTGCCGAGGCCGGAAGCAGTGGATGGGATGAGGTTTCAGTGTTATAATATGTTTCAGCGATTTCAGGGGAGTTGTGTCTTCGGGGAAATATATTTTGTATATATATATATATATATATATATATATCGAATACATGGAGATGTTAATGTAGTTTTATTGATCTGGGCTTTGGCATAATGCGGGTTTCCGGTGCTGAGTGTGGAGCAGACATGTGTGCTTCTGCAGTTACAAGCATGGGCTCAGACCGCTGGGTCATGTACATGTTTAGGTTGCCTAGATTATATATATTTGTTAGTGCACAGGCATGGTCTAGAATATGTACAACAATATATATACGGAGACTTGTAGACAGACAAGTCTCCGTTTGTCTGAGCCCTGCTTGTCGAGATCTTCCCTTCGGATCCTTGGCCGGAGCAGCTGGAAAATTAAATAGACATATATGTTATGTCACATAGTTGAATACGTATATTATATATATATATACATACATACACATACACTAGCGAGATATATACTATACGTGTGTGTAGCTTATGTATACCTATATATAATATAATATATATATATATATATATATATATTATATACAGATTCCAAGCTGAAGCCGGCAGGGGACGGATCCGTCGAGATCTCTAATTAAGTAGATATATACGACTACTACCATATATATATATATGATATACATACGATACCAGGATATCTACATACATCAGCTCATGCATCATGAGCCTTAATTTATAGGCATAGCTCTAGATCTAAAGCTGCATTTTGCAGCACTTCGCCATGGCCGATCCCGCGAATGCTGGCGATGAGCAGCGGCGAGCACCTGGGTCTGGTGTCACCCTGCTGCGGGGTCGCTGGGTGCTGTGCTTCGTCCCGGAGGTGGAGATGATGAATGTCCGCGGGTACAACCACGTCGGTGTCGACAGGTACCCCGGGCTTCCGTTTATGCCATGGCCTCCGGAGTTTCCGCCTTTTTTGGAGCCGCCTGGGTCAGTGGTGCGACCGGGCGACTTGTTGGTACCCATGGCTGCACAGTAAAGCCTTTATATACATACATATATATAAGCATATATATATATACATTATCTTTCTGAATATATATATATATATATATATATATGTATATATATATGAAGATACATGTCAAGTTTTGCAGAGAACTGTTTACAGTTGATATTCGCTGCCTAGAATATATATATATATATATATTTTTTTTTTGGTTTATGTATTTAGATATATATGTATTTAGATATATATGTATTTAGATATATATGTATGTCTTTATATACATTGGAACCAGGCTCAGCCCGGGAACCTCGGTGCTCAGCCTGGGGTCTGGCCTGGCGAACGTGCTGCCGTAGCTGTGGCGGCAGCAGTAATTCTTGGTTTTTGTTAATATCTAATCGAATTCATATGCTGGGACTTATCTTGAATCAATCGGAGGATGGACCTGCCACGACTGCCGCCCCTGAAGCTTCTCATGAAGCTGAAAGGCTTTCTGCGGTAACTGTGGCAGCACTACACAACAAATACATATGTTAACTATATGTGTATACATATATGTATATATACATATATTTTTTCCTCATTATATGTCTATAGATTATACGGTATCTCATAGTTAAATTGCACACTATATATGTATATATGTTCCTATATATATATATATATATATATATATATATATATCCAGGTCGATGCAGGAGCAGCCCAAGCACCTCCGCCTTCTCCCGTGGTGCATGCTGGGGCGAGTTTAGGATCTGAAGGAGCTGCTGCAGTAACTCTGGCAGCAAATAATAAGCTCGGCTGGCCTTTTTGTTGTTATATATACAGTACCACGTATGTTTTTGCTGAGCTCTTTTATATTTATGCAGGCCCCACGAGCAGCACCACCGCCTGCGGCTCCCAATGCACCTGGACCACCGCCTGCGGCTCCCAATGCACCTGGACCACCGCCTGCGGGTCCCAATGCACCTGGTCAAGATACTAAGGCAGTCTTAATTCACGAATTGATTTATGCACATCTGTCTACCCCTATATATTAATATATTTCGATATATTAATATAATATATAATGTATATATATATATATATGTGTGTATAGATATATATATATATATATTATGCATCATAAATGTCATGGTTGCTAGCGATTCTTCGGCAAGAGAACCACATATATACGGATGTGTTCGTGTGTATAATGTGTATAATATAGACACGATGAGCGAGCAGAGGTCACACCGGACCTGGCGACGACCCCGAAGGCTGCAGCTGCCGCTTCGCAAACAATATAGTTTACTCGCTACTGACTGATCTATAGAGCTTCTATATATATATATATACATATTTACATGTACATATGTATTTTTTTTAATTTTTGAAGTATACAAATTGAGCGAACAGAGGTCGCAGCGGACCTGGCGAAGAATGCCCCGAAGGCTGCAGCTGCCGCTTCGCAAACAATATAGTTTACTCGCTACTGACTGATCTAAAGAGCTTCTATATATATATACATACTTACATGTACATATGTATGTTTTTTTACTTTTGTAGTATACAAATGAGCGAACAGAGGTCGCACCGGACCTGGCGAAGAATGCCCCGAAGGCTGCAGCTGCCGCTTCGCAAACAATATAGTT
>CAJNDT010000137.1:218074-283074 GCA_905221615.1 Symbiodinium sp. CCMP2592 | reverse complement strand
GACCTGCCCGGAGGAGTCGCTGAAGGGAGAGTGTAAGTTTCGTCTTCCATGTACAAACACATATGTTTGTGTAGATGCTTATACATATATATATGTATATATATATATACAGACATAACTAGATGTAGATGTTTATATATATATATATCTATATATATATATACACATTATTTAAGTACCTCACCTCTACCCTGTTGGAATAAGCTGCCTTGATGAGGAAGGCGGGAAAGAGGCTGCCGAAGCTGATGGACCCAGCCTGCCCAGCAAGGCAAGGATTAAGTATGTATATATATATATATATATATAGATAGATAGATAGATAGATAGATATGTGTGTGTATATATCTTTAGGTCTCCATACATTATATATATATACACATATGTCAGCTACATTGCAGTTATTATCCTATGTATATATATATACATATATATATATATATATATTATATGTATGCATGTGTATATATATATACACATACACATATATGTATGTATATATATATACACATATATATATATATATATATATATAACTATACATATATATATATATATATATATATATATATATATATACATGCACAGGTCGACAGAAAGCGAAAGCAGCCTGGAAACCCGACGGCGGTTCCCAGCGGAGAAATGCCGGACATTTCGAGGCTGGGCCCGTACGGCAACAGCGACCTGCTGGACGTGCTCGAGAAGCAGCGGGAAGGCAGGAAGGCGGCCTACAAGGAAGAGAAGAACAAGAAGGCCTTGGCAGCCGAGAAAAAGGCCAAGGCCAAGGCCCAGCCGAAGGCCAAAGGAAAGGCCAAAGGAAAGGCCAAGAGCAAAGGCAAGGCCAAAGCTGCAGAGGCGAAGGACCGCGACGAGGAGCCGGAGCAGACCGACCAGGCAGAGGCCAAGGGGGACGAGAAGGCGGAGGTCGAGGGTGACGACAAGCCCGACCGGGCCGAGAAGGACAAGCAGGCCCGTGGATTTGGGTGAAAGAGAACACGTCGCTTGTCCGAGTTATGTCCCCGGAGGGCCCCAGAAAGAAAGCCGCCAAGAAGGCGACAGCGGTCGGTTTCGCTCAAAGAGGTTTAGGGTGCGGGGTTTCCCGAGCAGGCCAAGAAGGCAGAGGCCGAGGGTGACGAGAAGGCCAAGCAGGCCGAGAACGACCAGCAGGCCCGTGGATTTGGGTGTGAAATTTAAAGAGAACACTTGGCTTGTCCCCGGAGGGGCCCGCAAAGAAAGCCAACAGGGCAAGAGCGGCCGAGGACAAGCAGGCCGGTCGGTTTCGCTCACAGAGGTTTAGGGTTCGGGGTTTGGGGTTTTAGGATTAGGGTCTCTCCTAGCACTCCGCATGCCCAGGAAGCGGACTTCCGGGAGTGCTTCGCGATTCTCAACTCTGCGAATCTCGTCGAGTTTTTTCCGCCAACCCTGGAGGAGTTCCTGGAGTCTGGGAGAAAGTGGCATGCCTGCACCTGTATATGAGACATCTCTCATCCTCAAACCACAGACCACACATAGGTATGTTGTTAGTCTGACCTTGGATACATGTATACATATATATATATATATATATATGTATATATATATATATAAGAGGGAGAATCTGCAGCCGAGGAACTTCACGTTACGATGCCCAGACCCCGAGAAGAGGACGTCGTCGATATGCGTGCGTGTCGCCGAAAGAGTGTTCTACGTTAACCACACGATGACAGCCGAAAGGGAGATCGCAAAGACAGTTCTCACGAAGTTCTGTGTGGGTGCCGCTTGGCATGAATACGAGTTTTAGATATACATACTTCCCTTATATATATATATATACATATATATGATCTATATATATATATATATGTATGTATATATATATATATATATTCATACATCACATACTTTTTTTAAGCATATATGTATGTATGTGTATATATATACATATACACATACATCATATACATATACACACATCTACATATATAAATCGTCCAATCTATATATATATATATATGTATACATATATATGTATATATATATGTATATATATATATATACATATATATATATATATTATGTAGTATATATATATATATATATATCGCGAACCCATGAGGTCAACGGCCAAGGCGGAACCCACATCGGCTTCAGGAGGGGACATGTGAAGCTTCTGCTCCTCAAGCACGGCTTAGCAGTGTGTATGTTATCTTGGATTTCCTCTGGTCCTGATTGTATATAGAGAGAGAGAGAGAGAGTAACTTATGAGTGCTTTTGGTGTGTTGCGGTGTTTGGAATCTGAGGTTCGACGTCGCGAGGGTCTTGGCCGGATGGACCGACGAGGAGCCCAAGTGACGCCTGCTGGATCCACGAGCCCCGGCTTGGCGATGGATGTTTTGGCTGGTCTTCCTGGCTTGGTTTTGAATTGTACATAGTTAGTGGCTTTGGGGTGTTCCGGGCTTTCAAACCTGAGGTTCGAAGTGGCGACTTGTTTGGCCGGATGGGCTGACGAGGAGCTTTTGCGAGCCCCGCTGGATCCAGGAGCCCCGGACTCGAAGTACGGATGTTTTTGCTGGGATTCCTGCTGGTCGCTAATTTGTACAGAGTTTGTGGCTTCGGCGGGGTGTTGCGGGCTTTGTGGGTTTAGGGTTTCGCTTTAGGGTTTAGGGGTTTAGGGGTTCGGGGTTTCGAATCTTAGGGTTTAAGGTAGGGTCTTCATAGCTGAGGTTCCAGGTTCGCCGATGATCAGCCCATCTGAGGCCTGGTGATCTAGGAGCACAGTTTAATTGAAGTGCACACAGCACACGGGGGAAGCCGTTGTCAAAAGCTCGGATCTTGCTGCTGCATGTGATACTGATATGTATCCACACACACACACACACACATATATATATATATATATATTATACATGTATATATATATATATGTACAGATAATAATAGAATGCATGCACACACACACACATACATATATAGTCATACACTAGTATACCTGTGTGTATATATATACATACAGAATATAACAATATATCAGTATATATACATATATATATATATGTATATGTATGTATGCATGTATTACATACATTATCATACATGTATTATACCATGTCACATGTATAACATGTCTTTATGCAAATATATACACGTATCTATATAATTATGTATGAAGAAATCATGCATATATAGATCTACATGCATGATAGTAGTACATATATATGCAGTTTTTGGATGTCTATACATTGATCTATACATGCTTGCACGAGCAACTCTGTCTTGGGACCTCCAGTTCCGAGACATCAAAGATCCCGGGAAGACGAATCGGCGTGAAAAAGCGTGAATCCGCGTGAATTGGCGTGAATCGCCTCCCGGCCGAGGCCTCAAGATCCAAGGCCTCGGAATCTCAGGGCCCTGGAATTTGAGGCCTCGCAAAGTAGGGCGCGAAACCGCGTGAATCGGCGTGAAATTGCGTGAAACGGCACGTGCTGCAATTGAGATCTTTTGTGGGCCGAGCGACTTCAAGTCCTAGCCTGGCCCTTTTTTCCCGCGATGGGCAAGAAGTCCGTCATCCCCGAGTCTTTGATGGCCACGGCAGCTGCTGCGAAAGCAGCGAAAGCTGCCAAGAGTGGCCAGGAATCTGTGCCAAGCTTGCATATTTTTGTTATTAGTAAGAATACATAGGTTTATATATATATATATATATATATATATACATACATATATATAGCCTATCTTAAGATTTACTAAGAACATATAACTAGTTACAATTACACGAGATGATGTAATGTCATGTACCATATCTTCTATATACAGCAAGCTATGATATAACAGGAAGTTAAGTACAATGTAGTGTATATAGTTTCATATATATATATATATATATATATAATACATATAGACACATGTATAAGTATGTACATATATATATATATATATGTCGACCAGACCTTGCTAACAATCCGAGGCTACTTCGTCGTCCCAGCCGACCACGTCGGTCGAGTCGGCCAAGCCGGCCCAGTCGGCCGAGACCCGGAAGAGATCCCGCCCGCCGAAGAAGACCGTGGCCGTGTCTGCGACCCCCACGAAGACCCCAACGAAGACTCCGGACCCTAAGAAGAAAAAGGAAGACAAGCCACACCGGCTGGACAGTGCCGACACGGTGATGTCAGGCATGGATTGTGAAAAGCAGATCACAAGATATATATATATATATGTATATATATATATATATATGCATATATATATATATGTATGTTTGTGTGATATATATATATATATATAGATATTGTACACACACCTATGTCTATTATATATATATATATATGCAAAAATCTACATATCATAATATACACATAGACATTATCATGCCTATGGCTTGAACAGAAGATACAATAGTTAAATTTCCTCTCATGCACAGTAACTACATTAATTAGGGTTTATGATTATAATATGTATATCAGTACCTATATATGATGGACATATATTGTATGTATGTATACATATAAATCCAAACAGAAATACATTTGTACGTATCATTGCATATATTATATATATGTATATATGAATCTCTTTGAGATGCAGACTTCCGGCATGTGGTGCATTGTAGCTTCTTCTGTCAATACATAGCTGTTTTCAGTCTCGGTCCAGGCGACAAGTCCGCTGATCTGAACAAGGAGCTGGAAAAAGTCATGTTGGAGGAACTTCCGATGGGAGTGCAAACCTGGCTAGATGATACTTAAAAGCATGCACAGAAATAGCCAATGGATGCATAAGACCCGGGAGTCGAGGAGGATCGACAGCCGGAGACCCTGCCCTACCCCATGGAACTGGACGTGCCGGACACACTGCCGAGCACACAGGTGGAGGACTGCATCCACGTGTTCCCCATTGGCCTGGACCTGGAGCTCATATATATTTATATGTGTATACTTTATATATATATATATATAGATATAGATATATAGATAATGCATATATATGTATAGATATCCAACAATAATATACTGCTCAAACCACAAACACATAAAGACATGTGTGATAGTTACCCAGCCAGTGTAAACAGGTTCCATGTCCATGGCCACAAACCCAATTTGCAGGAGCCGGAACCTGACAAGGCAGCAGGTGGCGGCGGAGCCACAGCAGTCCGAAACCCAGGTTGTGTCAGTCTGTGTGTGATCCACATATATATATATGTATATGTGTATCTTTGTGTGTATAAAGAGATATATATGTCTAGCTACATATGTCTATAGGTTCATATATATATATATATATATATATATATATATATATATATAAATACATGTGTTTGTATATATATATGTTTATATGCAAACGCACACCTCAAAAATCTATTTGCTTTATAAATTATAAATAAAGTACAATACTTCACACCAAAACTGCAGGTGACGATCCCGGTGCCTGCGATCATGGACGTAGATGCCTCGCTGCAGCGGGTTGCAAGCATGGCCGAAGCCAGCCAAGAGGCTGCAAAGGCACATGAGAGAGATTATATCAAAGATACAAATATACATAGATATGAACTTTCTTTCTTATATATGTATATATTTATATGCCGATATTCATCTATATATATATATATATATATAATATATATATATATATATATATAACATATCTATACATATATATATATATAATACACCTAGATATATAATTCTAAAAATATACATGGACTAACAATTGTAGTACCGTGACACATGTTACATATACTTGTTTCCTTCTAGAGTGAATATGACAAGACACCTGGTCTTATTCATGAGATAGGTCGTTGCCCTCGGTTAGATACACGACAACATGTAATATATATATATATATATATATATACATATATACTATAAATTCAACGGACCGAGAACACGTGCAGGCAACGGTGCCGGATTCCCTCCGCAGGGGCAAGGCGGGTGTCAAGTACTGTATATACATATCGTGTGTATGTGTCTGTATATCTATATATACAGTTATATTCCTCGTTTGTATATTAAGCTTATATATATATACATATATATATATATGCAGGCAACGGATTTCCGTGAGCCCACGTCTCCGAAGACTGGGGCCACTGCTGCTGAGGCACACGGCCGTATATATGGATGATTAATATAGGGGGTTTAGGGTTTAGGGTTTGGGGTTCAACATGTCTCGCATCTCTGGCCGACCAGGTCGACAACAGCGACCCGATCCCGGAGGACTACCTGGACGGCCTGATCAAGGAGCTCGACGAACAGATGGAGCAGGAGAAGAAGGATAATATGGACAAGGCCGAGAAGGAGAAGCAGGCGGGGCAGGACTGCAAGAAGGAGGTCGACGAGTTGACCCAGAAGTTTGCAGAGATGCTCCCCCCGAGCCAGGCAGAGGGACAGTGTATCCATGATTTACGATAAGTGTAAGCATGTTCTCCATATATATATGTATATATATATATATATATATGCTATATATGCTGTATATACATATATGTACTATATATATACACACATGTACACATAGATCGTCTTATAGACTTATTTCCATTCGTGTCTGATGTGCATGTATGTGTATATATATATATGTACATGTACATACATAGATCTTTATGTTATATATAGACATCTACCCAGAAGAAGTCTGGCATTAGAACATGTACTCTAGATGCATATTTACTAACAACCCTTAAAGGAGAGGAACGAGCTCTTCCACACGGGCTCCAGCCAGAGCTCGCTTGACGAAAAGCCCACCGCCTCGCCCAGCCAGGCCTCGCTAGAGGAAAAGCAATTGGAGGACCTGAGCAGGCAGGAGCTTTACGGGTTGTCCCGGGACCAGCTCTTGACCCTTGTCGGCAAGATGCGGAGCGATGACCAGAGCCAGCGGGCCAACTCGGACGGGGCCCCAGACGGAGGCAAGAAGAAGAAGGAGAAGAGCCCGGAGGAGAAGGCTGAGCATGCTGCATGGATGCGGATGACCCGTGGGCTCAAAAGCTGCTTGGCTCAGTATACATATATATATATATATATGTACATATATATATATACATATATATATATATTCAACGGTTATATATATATATATATATGTATATATATATATATATATAGATATATATAACAAACGATATATATATATATATCCCGGGTATAGTGGTTTCGGTGTTAAGGTCAAGTACATGTGTGCACAGATATGGTAGCAACATACATATAAATAAATATAAATATATATATATATATATATATATGTTGATATAAGAATCATATATGTGTCTGTGTTTTGGAAAATATCACCAGGCGGCTGCGATGTGCCGGACGAGATTACCGCCCTGGCCTTCAAGGACAACAGTCTCGAGAAGAGAGCTTTGACTGCATCCGGAGCACAGAATCCCCGAAACCCCAAACCCAAAGCCCCCCACACCAACCCACACAACCAAACCCCGAAACTACGGACCTTGTGATTGCACCTCAGGGTCCAACTCCGTGTTGCGGGACCTGTTCGAGGTCTTCTCCAGCTGCTCCGGCAACTGGCAAAGAAGCTCGTTGATGATGAGCCACAAGAGCACGACAAGCAGCGAGAGCATCGGTGTACACCAGTGGCGGACCGTGGGCTCGATCGCGAAAGAGTACTTTGCAATTGAATCGGCAAGCTTGCTATTTTCTGCTTAAGTCCCGGGTTTAGGGTTCAGGGGGTTTAGGATTTAGGGTTTCGGGTTGAGGGTTTAGGGTATGGTTGGGTCTGAGGGCTTAGGGGTCTAGGGTTTAGGGTCTTGGGGTTAGGGTTGGGTTGGAGTGACATCATTCCTCATCCGAGGCATGGCCAAGAGCATGCCGAGGAGCTCCGGGCGGTGAAAAAGTCCTTGGGAGCCAAGCACTGGCAGATCCACCCCGACTGGCCGAAGCGACAGGAGTCTACTTTTGTAGATACATAATAATTATAATAATACACACATTCATCTCTCTCTCTCTCTCTCTCTCTCTCTCTCTCTCTCTCTCTCTCCTCTCTCTCCTCTCTCTCTCTCTCTCTCTCTCTCTCTCTCTCTCTCTCTCTCTCTCTCTCTCTCTCTCTCTCTCTCTCTCTCTCTCTCTCTCTCTCTCTCTCTCTCTCTCTCTCCTCTCTCGATCATATGTATATATATATATATATATATATATATTATGTATACATATGTGTGTGTATCCGTACGTGTGGAGTACTATATTATATTAATATTATATTATATTATACTATATTATATTATATTAAATTATATTATATTATATTATATATATTATATTATACTATATATATATGTATTTGTATATATATATATATATATATATATATACGTAGTCCTATAAATCTTAGGTTATATATATATAAATATATTGTAGTTGACCTATGTACATGTTTGTTTCGGTTTACATATATATATATGTAATATTCAGTGTACCGTATATATAGACTATATATATATATATATTTATCCTGTAGCAGCCCTGTAGGACATGGAACTGGTGAAGGTTTGGGTGAGTGCTGAGGAGTCCCAGCGGACTTCGACCGAGTCCAAGTACGAGTTCAACATGCAGGGGAACCTCGATTGCGAGGCCACGAAGAGGCTGTTGCAGCTTGCTTGCCAGTTTATAAAGAAAGCTGAGTTGAATCATCCGCCTGCTCATCCTGTCTCCGCATGAACGATGGACATAAATCAAAAACCCGACTTGGCTATATTTTACCTGGTTTGAATTTAACTTCAACTAGTCATGTATAATAATGAAGATGCTGGTGGACTTGGAAAAGGAGGAGGTGAGCATCAAGGAGAGGCGAGAGCTGCCCGAGGACGTACTTGGCAACAAGAAAGGAGGAAAGGGCAGAGGCAAAGGAAACAAGAATAAGAAGACCGGCAAGGCGGGTCAGAATCTCAGACAAAGCCTAAACCTTAAGACCTCATCCCTATACACATATATATATATATATATATATAAATGCATATATATATATATATACACGTATAGCTTTAGACCCCATTCAACCCTAAACCCAATTTTGGTGATTTACTCATGTCAGGGTGGCGAGGAAACCACCACACCCGTGCCAAAGCCCAAAAGCGAGCAACAGCTCTGCCAAGCCATCCTCAACAAAGTTGCAAACAAAGTGCTCGAAGCGAAAAGCTGGCGGAAGCAGCTCGAGGATGCCGGCACGTGCCTCGGGCTTTTTCTTCTAGATTATATATATATATATATATATATATATATATATGTAGAACAGATATGGTTTAAGTATGCAGCCTGCCCTGCTGGTCATAGCTTCACAACGTACATATATATATATATATATATATATATATATATTGTGTATATATATATGTGTATATATATATCTATATACACGTAATAATGATATCTACATTATATATATATATATATATATAAATGTACATTTTATTGTCAGTCTTTGCATATGTATCTTCGTGCAAAGGCCCAAGAACACCCTGGACAGCTTGCTCACTGACCTGGAGCCGTTCCGCCTGGATATGGAAAAGAAGCGGTACAGCCTCGAGAATGTGTACAGCTCTCGAAGCTGGGACATGTGCACACAGCACAGGATGGCCCTCGAGCAGAGCATCAAGGAGTACATGGATGCCTGCAAGCACGTGACGATCCATACCAGGACGGCCAAGCAGAAAAAGTGAGGGCCGGCAGGCTAGATCTAGTTGGCGATGTTGATCGGTCACATCCCCAGCAGCATTGCGGATATAAAGTTAAAGCACACCGGGGCACTAGACTTTATAAACATGCATATGTATATATATATATATATATATATGTGTCTGTGTCTGTGTCTGTGTCTGTGTGTGTGTGTGCATGTGTAGCTAATATATATATGTAGCAGATATATATATATATACATGTGTGTGTGTGTCCATTATAATGAACTTCATGTTGTTACATCGGTTATTGTACTTATGTAGCACACTCAGATTTGTCGCAAAGCACTGCCGGGGCCTTTGGTGTCTGATCGCTAGTTTTGGCCGACGGAAGATCGACTCGCTGCAGCGGCAGCCATGAGAGGAAAAAGTGGGTATCCTTCAGTGCCAGGTTGCAGTGTCTGCATCTGTGAGAATCCATCTTTCAATCCGACAGTATGTTTCGTGTTCCGGATTCCCCCTTCGCAGGCGACCCTATCTCGGCCATTTTGCTGGAGAAGGTGGGTGGTGGTGTGCCTTCGCTTGCAGGGGGACTAGAATACATAAGTATGTGTATAATAACATATATGGGTTTAGGGTTTGAGGTTTTAGGGTTTAGGTTATTTCTATTTAAACTGAGGATATCTCCATGGCTGCAGCGAGGGACATATGCGGAGCCATCCAGCAGGCAGCTCGCTCTAATCGGCTCGGCTGTTGCAGTTGCTCCCACAGCATAGGGTTTCAGGGTTAAGCTGGGTCGGGGAGGGCGGGAGGGCTCCGGTAGAAGCCAGGGAAACCTGCTTGCATCAGCAAGGTCTTCGACAAAGCTACACCGCCCGATGTGCTTAAACTGGCTGCTACTGGAGCTCAGGGCAAGCATGCGGGGAACATCCACAGGGATGCCTTTCGACAGTTCAAGTCGCCCGACACCTGGCTTGCATCCAATATATATATATATACATATATACACACATATATATACATACATATATATATATATATAATGACTACACATATAAGTAGATACACATACAATTAATACAGCTATGATGGCAAACATTCTGCTATCCGTTTCTACACATTAATTACACATATGTTTTATTTAAACAAGAAAATCAACGACGAGGTGCCTGTGCACTGGGTGGAAGCACCGGGCCTCGACGACCAGGGCAAGCCTACGATGCTGCAACTTGAGTGCAGGGTCACACGGAATCCTTTATCTTGGGTCTTATATTATCTATATATATATATAAGTATATATAGCTAGACAACTACATAAATATATATATATATAGATAGATGTGTGTGATATATATTATATATATATAGATTGCCTAGGTGTATGCCTAACACACAATATAAGTTGATATTTATTATTTGGTGCAATGAGGCAAATTCCCTGTGTCGCCCCGCACGAACTCGTTCCGTGGCTCCACGAGCAAGGGCTAGCCCCCAAAGCAGATTCCACCAAGCGATACTGGGCCAAATTGGACACACCACATCCTGGAAAAGCTGTGGAGAGCGAGCCGTTGTTTTTGTATGGGGACTCTGCCCAGTTTACTAAATACGGCGATCATCTTCTTGGAGCTTTCATGGGATTCGTGATGTCCGAGCACAATGGTCTTGCCTACTCGAGGTTCGCTCTGTTTTTCTTGCAAGATCGGTTCAGTGCTGGCCGATCCACCGAGCAGCCGCTGTGGAGGTTCGTGGTGGAGAGCCTGCAGAAACTTGTTCGCATGCCAGGCAGTCCTATGGTGACAGAACTCCGAGGCGACTGGAAGTTTTTCGTTGATTGCCTGGGTCTGAAAGCAACACCGACGAGCAAGGAAGTGTGCTACAAGTGCAAGTGCACCCTGGCAAGTGGCCCGATGAGTTACGGCCAATTTGGCCTTTCCGCTGCCTGGATGCGAACCAGGCGGAGCAATGTGGACTTTCTGGCCAATGTGCTTCCGGTGCTGGACTCCCCGGAAAGTTCGCCGCTTATCTGGATGCCAGGTTTTAGCATGCACATTCTTAAGCAGTGCTGGATGCACACGGCCCATCTTGGAGTTGGTCTTTTTGCTAATGGTTCGGCAATGAAAGTCTTGCTGGACCGGGAAGTGTGTGGTGCCGGCCTGACCAAAGATCAGGCTCTCCGGGCATTATTCCTTAGGTTCAAAGGCTGGCAAAAGCAAGTGAAGGTCAGGGTTGCTATGCCGCCATTCAGACACTTTCTCTTGAAATCCGACCTGGAGCAGATATTTTACCAGTCCAAGGCCCACCACAGCAGAATCATCACGTCGTTTCTGGCTGCTATCCTCTCAGAGGAAAGCAAGAAAGCACCAGCTGATCTGGAGCTCCTGAGAGCGAGTCTCTGTGTGCATCTCCTGTCGGAGCTGTACAACCGTGTGGAGCAAGGCAACAGGTTCTTGACGGAGGAGGCTTCTCTGTCAAACTTTGGAATATGATATATATATATATATATATATATATATGTATACTCGTTATATATAGTATAAAAGATATATT
This sequence comes from Symbiodinium sp. CCMP2592, assembly GCA_905221615.1. Classification (NCBI taxonomy): domain Eukaryota; class Dinophyceae; order Suessiales; family Symbiodiniaceae; genus Symbiodinium; species Symbiodinium sp. CCMP2592. The sequence goes on along the minus strand of CAJNDT010000137.1, from coordinate 270,944 downwards.
ACATATATATATACATATATCTATATATTATTTAAACTATACCTTTATAGATATATGCATATATATATGATAGTGATAATGATATAATAATTATATGATAATAATAGTAATAATAATTATGAAAGTAATAATAATATATAATAAACAACATATGCTAAATAGTATGTAATGTATAACATATGTATACATATATATATATATATATGTGTGTTAATATACAAAAGTTGCATCTTAACAAATATATATATATATATATATATATATATATATTATTAAGTGCATGACACATAATATATGAATCCCCATCGATGCCGAGGAAGACGTGGAAATCCGCAGCCTGGGCCTTCGATTCCTGGAGACCTATATGCACTGTGCAGCCACCTCCACCAACCCGCACCTGTATCAGCTGATTAATATTCTGTCTAATTCTATGTGAAAAGAGTTTTGGGTCTGTGTCTTTTTATATATTTATCTCTCTCTTTCTCTCTGTCTCTCTCCCCACATTTTTGAAGCTGTCGGTATCCATCTATTTAAAAATTTCAGTACTTCTACCCTGCCCAAGGTTTATGTGGAGCCTGAGACCGAAGCACCACATGCTGCAGCACATGGTCATGGAGCTTGCCGAGACCCGCTACGAGGATGATATATATATATATATATATATATATATATATTACTCAAGGACAATTCCTTTCATGGTGCGACTGTTTATAAGTGATAACATATCTTGTAGCTGGTAGATACATATACATATATATATATATATATATATATATATATATATATATATATTCCAGCGACTACCATATATATATATATATGAGTTTGTTATATGTATTTTCAGTCCAGCTAATATGCAGCTGAGGTTATAACTTCAGGTTTTTCCATACGTATGCTGAAGAGGGGGCTCTTGGAGTGGCTGTGGATATTGCCAAATCCTCGCATCGAGGCACGGTCGAGAATCAGATCCTCTCCAAGCAGTTGCTGCGACTGCAGGCTTTGATGCAAGGTCACTGACGGCACTGGCGGGCCATGCTTGCACGTGCATGAACGAGAGCTCCGGAGCAGATAGCGAGCTCGTGAAAACAGTTCTCCTGCATCCGAGACTTCCTGAAATATATATATATATATATATGTATATGTATATACATATATGTATCTATATATATATATATATATATATATATATATATATATAGATGTAAACCCTAAACCCAAAACCCCAAACCCCTGAACCCGAAACCCTGAAGCCCTGAACCCTAAACCTTAAACCCCTGCCCGTGAATCCTAAAGCCTAAACCCCAAACCCCTCGGATGCAGTCAGTTCACTCACGGGGGGCTGCAGCAGGACTGAAGTGTCACATGCCTGCCAGTCTGAGCGAAGCTTACATGCAAATATATGATGCTCAAGCAGTTAAATTTTGGTGCCTTGAGGTTTTTCCCACTCTTACCTCTCGGCATGGCAGGGCCAACATGGATGGTGAAGATGGAGCTGCTCGGCTGGGGATCGAGAGCTGCAAAGGCGGTCAACGACCTGGAACGGCATGGCTGGGACAGGATGACAGTGTTGGTACACGGACTGCCAATTGCAGAGAAGGACCGGTTGCATTGGCTTGCCATGGGCAACTATACGCCTCACGGCAAGTGGGTGAATCGCTTCCTGACGAGAGTGACTTGCCCAACGGTGGTAGCCCTCACGGGCATGTCGAAACCAGAGAATCTGGCCAAGCACTCATATAATATATATAGATATATGAGTATAATATATGATTCTTTTTATATACATTAATATCAATATATATATATATATATAGAATATATAAATAAATAAATATAAATAAATAAATATATATATTTATATTTATACATATATATATAGTATTATTATTATTAATTATACATAATATTATACATAAATATATATATATATATGTTGTTTGTGACCTTGTCACGTGAAATCAAACCTTTATCAATAACTATTCAACTTTCTGACATATTCTCCGTTTTGTATTTCTTGCGGGTGGAGCTTAAGATGACAAGATTTTTGTTTCTCGGCATCTGAGGACATGCGACCGCTTCATCGAATCCGCTATGGGTTATGCACTGGAGCACAAGCTATGCGACATCGTCATGGCCCTCGACGAGCTGCTGTTGTGCTTCGGGAATTTGGTCCCATACCTCTGTCGCTAGGCTGCATATTATATATATATATATATAATAAATATATAAGAAACAGACAGATATATAAATATGTAAATACATATGCCATATGAACTGATTATAATTATAATAATAATGGTTCTTGTGAAGCCTATCTATATATATACATAGCAGGAGCTTTCGCCTTTAGCTGAATTAATTTATGTATATATAGATATATACATATATTTCCCTCGGAGCCTTATCCAAGATGACGACATCAAGAGAATGGAGGAGCCCAGCATGTCTCAACTGGATCGGCTCATCCAAGACATGCCACTCGTGAACCAGACCCAGGCCCGGCAACCCTACAGCTCTCTCTCTCTCTCTCTAAATAAATATATATATATATATATATATATATGGCCTGAACCCTTCAGTCCTAAACCCTGAGCCCTGAACCTGAACACTGTACTCTCCCTGAGGTGGAGGTTTGAGCTGGCCAAAGTCTTCTTCACCAGAATTTGTGGGGCACCCACCGGGAATAAAACCCGTGCCCACGGCCTAAGGCCTACCTTCGGGTTTGCAAACCCAGGAAAAGAAGTTCGAAAGAATGCTGGACGTTTATATATATATATATATATATATTGCTTCGGATATGAATAATTTCCAAAGCATTTGGGAAATAACCTTGAAACTTATTCTAGGACTGATTTTTTTACATACTTATTGATTGATTTTTTCTGATCCTTTCAGCGAATCTGCATCGGATATGAATAATCTTCAAAGCATTTGGGAAAGAACTTGCAAACGTATTCTACGACTGATTCATTTTACATACTTATTTACTGATCTTTCTGATCTTTTCAGCGAATCTGCATCGGATATGAATATTTTTTAAAGCATTTCGGAAAGAACAAACAAACCTATTAACACATTTTTTGGACCATATATACTGATTGTTTGACCTGTATATCAACATATGAATATTGAGAAATACAGGGAATGACATGCATTTCCTGGATTGAATACATTTTATACATCATATATATTGACATGCATTTCATTCAACTTACATGATTGTCCAAGTCCTTGTATTTCCAGCACTTACACTAAAGGCCTTGGATTCTGAGGTCTTAGCAAACATGGTCACATTTGAGGTCTTCGGATGCTTAGGGTATTACGCCTTAAACCCCAACAATTAGAATCTAGATGAACACAGTCCCCATGCGCAGTGAAGTAAAAGGGACCTCGGGGAAGTTCATACTGCGTGCGGATTTCGATCCTGGCAGGCATCGGATCTGGTGGGACTCCTGTGACTGGTTGGAAAGCAGGCTCACGATCCGTTTGAGTAGACTGCTCACGCACTGCAGGGCGGCGACGAGACTGTGTGGCCTTGGGCCGTAGTGCAGCAGGCAACTCGTGGGAGGACTGCGAAGGCACAGGTGCCCTCTCGTTGTGAGCTGTGGACTCACCTGCTGGTGGTCTGGAAGACACGTCCTCAAGACTCATGCCCTGCAGTTGGGCAGCAAGCTCATCCTCAACAGCTCTCTGCATACGCCGCAAGCGCCGGGCTCGACGAGACGACGCATGCGAACCAGCCCACCACGCATCAAGCCGATCCCACAATCTCTTCAACCACTCCCACACAACAAGGACACAAACCAATGCCATGCCAAGAACGAAGTAAAGCTCCAGGGATCCATCAAGCTGCAAGCCGGGATACTCGGATTCACGGCTCGAGCTTCGCACAGGTTGGATCTGAAGCAAACACAACAAGGCACTCAACGCGACTGGGTCGACAGCTGCTGACGAGCTCGGCCTGACCTCTCGGTCGGCTGTATCACCCACAAAGTCACGCATGCCCCACAACCTGACAAGTTCTTCAATCCTTGCAGACGGAAGAGGTTTGGTCAGTAGATCTGCAAGCTGTTCCACACCCGGGCAGAAGGCAAGCCTCAGCTTCCCAGAGCGAGTCTGCTCACGAAGGTACTCAGCTCTTACCCGTAGGTGTCGCGTTCTCCATGATCCATGACCATCAGAAATCGCAAGTGACGCTTGGGAATCAACGTGCAACACCCTTTCTTCGGCAACGTCAAAACCAACCGTGTGAAGCAACGCCTCAATTGATTCAAGCGCGATTGCACACTCAATCGAAGCAGTGAGTTCACTTTCAGCAGTAGAAAGTGTCACAAAAGCCTGACGCGCCGACCTCCAAGCAACTGGACATCCATGCACACACACGCACCAGCCTCCATGTGAGCGAAGGCCTTCTGGCGAGAAGCTTGCGTCACTCCAACCGTGAAGTTGGGTTCCGTCCGCCTCAAACACCAGCGACGCTGTCTTGGTTCGCTGCAAGTAAGCCAAGGCACGGTCAGCAATGCGTAGAGCACGACAAGGCGCCTTCGTAGACAAACTAGCAAGCAAGCTGGCAGTGAACGCCAGGTCCGGGCGAGTACGTTGAGACAACCACAGCAGTTCACCAGTTACCTGTTGCGCGCGGTGAACGGCCTCCCCGTCAGGGAGGCTGGAGTCTCCTTCGCCAACTTCAAACGACGCTAGCTCCCGAGGACAAGGGATTCTACCCCTCACGTGGCAAGGTACCTCATGAAGCCGCAAGACTTCTTCTGCGTACGACTGCTGTGAGAGAACAAACCCACGGGGAATGACAATGATGTCCACGCCAAGGAACTTGATCGGCTGCTCTGGGGTAGCTACCACAAACGGTGTTGTGGCCCACTTTTCTTGCAGAGCCTTGGCCAAACTTTGAAGGACACGCGACCCACACAACAAGAAGTCATCAACGTACACCAACAATGCGCCCTCAACGCGACCACCTTCAACCCTGACGACTTTCCACCAGTTCGGGTCTAGGGTCGAAGGCTCAAGCCGGTAGGTCACGCCGTCAAGGTCCCACACCAACGCTGCCAAACAAGCATCTCGATACTGTCCCCACAAGCGCGGGGCCTCTCGAAGGCCGTAAACCGCGTGGGATAGTATCCACAGCTCATGTGCAACTGCAAGACCAAGCTTGACCAACAAGCGGGGCGGGGTCAACGCAAAGATGGGGAAACCTTCAAGACAAGGAATAGGCGTTTTGAGGAACGCGCTGGTGATATCCAACACTCCCAACAACCAACCAAAGAAGCTTGCCAGGGCAATCACTGTTCTCAAGCTCTCAGCCTGAGCACCTCCAGCATACACATCCAAGCCTGTATTTGGCGCCACATTTCCGCAAGCAACAAGTCTCGCTTTCCGACGGTACAAACCTTGGCCTTGCGACGAAGCCTTTGGAGCGCCCTGAAGGGCCTCTGTACTGTTGTCGGGCTGAGTGAGCGCAAGCTTTCCAGTGTCACCAACAGCTGCTGCCCCTTGGTCGGGCGGTTTCACTGTGAACACAAACTTGGAAGGTACCACCTGCAGTCGAGGATCACTCAAGTACTCGGCCTGCCTGGGGTCTGAAGGGCGCAGTCTGAGCACCGCATGCTCAATGGCCTTTACTTCTTTCTCAATGGACGGAATCCAAGGGATTGGATTGAGTGCGACTTCTGCGGGGTCTACAGTGTGAACGATTTGCAGAGGTGAGCTTAGATTGCTTAGAAGGTGTTCTATGTTCTTCGTGAACGTCGGTTCGGCTTTGCACAGGCGGTAGGGGATTACGGGTCTACCTTCGCTTACGAAACCCTCCTCCTCTAACGAGCTCCGCGAACCACTTTCTACAACCTTAAGCACCCTCAAACTGCAGTTGCTGGCGTTTGCGGCATCGCTCATGGGCTCCTGCGGAACATACATGTCCCAAGACACAGTAACCGGCCAGGCCTCATCAATCTCAACGGGTCTTTGGTTCTGCTCTGGTCCGGCCTCCTCTTTAGAGGGGCTGCATACAGGGGCAACTGGCCGATACGAACACGACCAGTTCACAGCGAAGTCTACAAACCCATCTGCAACTGGAAAGACCTCTTGCCAACCACCACCTTTGTTGACGGGTTGGCTCTCCGGGAAGCTAGGGTGTTGATGGATAGGGATCTCATGAGCCTCAGTGGCCTCCTCCTCCTCCTGTACTTGAGACAGACGCGGGGCCTGGAGATAGGCGGAGTCTGGGAGAGGAAATCCCAAATCTGCTAAGCCGTCAAGGTCATCTTTTTCGGCCTTTCCAAGCACGTCGGAAGTGTAGCCTATAACAACGACGCGGGTGCCCTTGAAGGGAGTTACGAAATGATGCCGCTTAGGATCAAACTCGAAAACTTCATCCTCTTCAAGTCTGTGCACCACACCGTGACGCTTGCGACCTCGTGCATCAGTGTGCTCTACAATAGACCCCCTAACAACATCCCCACTACCTAACTCAACCCAAAGATCGCCCCCACGCTTAGGAAGACACACTGGTAGGATGAGGTTTGTAGTTCCCGGAAGGTTGGAAGAATCAGTGTGAATGTCCTTTTGACACGAGTTGGACAGACACACCGACGTGAAGGTAGCATCAGGTGCGTGATGCTGCAACAGGCGCGCGCACAGTGAGGCAAGCCACGGCTTACTCCAAGTCGATCGCATACAGCCTACTATCCCTCCCCTACGGAACATTCCAGCTTGATACTGCTCTTCGGGGTAGGCTTGGCAAACCTGCATGAGGAGATTCTTGGCAGCCTCAGGATCCCATTCCTGCAGCAAAGTCTTTGCGCCAGCTTCAAGCTCAGACCACGTCCATGAGCCGAGCTGGGCAGCTCTCAGCTCTGCTTCTGGCGGGGACTTTCCTACAACGCGACGCCTTACAGGGACAGACTCGCCCTCAAACTGCTCAGGGCACTCAGGAGGCTCAACAACCTTAGTTCTCACGTGCAGCGACTGTGTGAACCCATTGCCTTTGCCATCATCCCTGTACACCAAATGACCTTCATTAACCGTTGGAGATAAACCCGCATACCGACCTGAAATCCACCGTTCGGCAATCTCGCCCTTAGCAGCTGCAACAGACGTGTAGGCCTTCACGCGCACCAGGCACTTAGCACCAAAAGGCGCTGCAAGCTTCGTGGCCATACCTAGTACCTCAGACCTCTGCTGTGCTGCAGCAGCTCGCATTGCACATGCCCACAGGGGCGGCGGGAAATCAGCAGCTCGCAGTAGAGTTCGTGCCCGAGTCTTAAGCCACCTGATGGTGCGCTCTGCTGAGCCGTTTTGGGCTGGCGCATCACCCTCAGTTGTGGTGACCCTCACGAGCTGATTTGCAAACCACTTGCGAGTGGCCTTATTCATGAACTCACGCGACCTATCGGTATGCAAACGCAAGACTGGAAGATTGAGTGCCCGCAAGTAGAGGTAAATTTCTTGAAGGGCTTCAAGGACGGAAGGCGACTTATTGTCAAACAGCGGAACGCAGAACATGAGCCTGTCAGACTGCACTGGCTCCTTGAGGTCTGAATACTCAAACTCCCAATCCCCTTCTTGAGGACCGCGATTTGGCAGTGCCTCCTCCTCGTCGTCAGCTTCCTCCTCCTGAGCCTCTTCTCCATCTTCCTCCTCCTCTGCTTCTTGGCTCTCGGCCTCCTCTTTAGAGGGGCTGGAACCGTCGTCCGGAGCATGTGGCGGAGGCGGAAGAGGTGGGGCATCATCTTCACTAAGATTCTCTAAGATATCCCTCGCTTCTTCTTCAGTTAGCCCTGTACCTGCACCCTCAAGGAAATCGTCCAGCGGCTCCTCCTTGGAGAGATCTACCTCATCTAAGGGGTCTGGAATTTCGGGCATGCCGTGCAAACGAGGAAAGCGATACGAAGCAGCTAGAAAATACTTGAACTTCTTCGGCGCCTTTGACCTACCTTCCGGGTCAACAGCTGGCACCTTCAGAGGTCCACAGACATCCGCAGACAGAGTGAACTGCGAGGGGTGAGTCACACCAACGTGGCGGCGTCCTGAGGCGGCAGTTCTGATGCACACACTACAGTCCTTCCGAAACGGTTGGTGATTATTCTTCACATGATCCCTCCAAGCCTGTTCGTCTGCCTTTGTTTTAGCAATGCGGAACCACCTAGACCAGTTTTGGATGCTCATGCTCACGGCTTGGGCAAAACCAGGGGCCCATCGAGCTGACTCATGGGACTTGCGATGCAAATGAGGCATGCCACTGCTCTCACTCTCAGGCTCTGCAGCGGCTGCCTGCACAGTGACACCACGCAAACCCTTGTCAAGGCTTAGGGTCTCTAGGTACTGCAAATCACCATAGTTCGTGCCTAAGGTCGTAGGCCTACTTATCACATGCTCTAAATCCCCCTTGTAGACATGAACTTCAAACAACCCTGCTTCATCGGCATAGGAATTCCAAAGTCCAGTATTCCAAAAACTAGGGACCTGACCAAACAAGGCATGCGAAGGAGGCACGTAGCGATCAATAAGCATCGGGTGCTCAAGCAGAAAGCCAACCTCAAGCCTAGTAACTCCAGCTGGCGGCCTAACCTTGCGACCTGCAGTCGCCACAGCATGCAACCAAATCTGTCGGCAAAGCAAAGCCGTTTCACGATCAACCTTCGACCGTTGTGCTGCTGACAAATCTGGAAGGCCATATAAGTCCAATGGCCCGCGCACAGGTGGGACAACGCTACTCCCATGAGCATGTGTGTCAAACGTACCACGCGGTGGAGCACCAAGAAGATGCGACACTTTGCCATGCACGGCACCCCAAACTAGAGCGCGCCAAGCAGGAGTGCGTAGCACATCTTGGTCTGAGCCTCTGGTAATGTCCAATTCCAGGACAGCCACATTCTTGGACTCAAGGTGCGAAAAGGGTTTAGGGCCTGGGGCTCCAGCGTACAGATGAACAATCCACTCTGGGGCATTGAGCAATGCACGACGGCGACGCCGATTGAGATGCGTCAAACCCTTTAGGAGCTCCCATCCTGAAACCTGAGCAACATCCTCAACAAGTCCCTGCAAAGCTGCTTGGGGAACATCTGCCAAGAAAGGCGCGGCCTGCAACGCTAGTTGGGCTGAATTGGTAGATCCAAGGCTCACATAGTCCTGCATGTGATCCCACCAGCTTTTTGACATCAAGGCTTTGACAGCTCGGATGCGAGAGGTACCTTCGGCCACATTCGCCTCCAGAGACTTCAAGTCCTCTAGCCGCTTTTCTTCTAGCTTGCTGATTAGCACCAAGGCTTCTGATTCCATGATCTCTGGACACCCACCTTTAACCCTCAAGCGAAAGGCACGACCCGAAGGAGCAATCAAACGGCATCGCGAGGCAGTCCAATCCAAACGATACCCCAGCTGCTGGATGACAGAACCCAGCGGCACGATGGTTTGGGCACTGGATGTGGGAGGCAACAGAAGAGTACCAGCAGCAGACAAACGCATAGCCGAAGTCTCCTTTCCAGCCAGTGACACGACAACGGGTTGCGCACTAGCCCATTCAGCTTCGGAACTTGCAGCGCGAAGGGCATGAGTGGCCCCACTGTCTACCAAAGCCAAAAAACTAGGACTACCATCTACTTCCAAAACCTGCCCAGGCTCAATGGCTGTGAGATGGATGGTCTTGATGCTCGGCTTAGGCTCCTCCTGCGCTGCAGGTTTGTCTTCAATCGCCGGAGGCTGCGCGGGAGCGGCTGGGGTGGATGCAGGAGGAAAGGCTTCGGAAGAACTGGCAGCTGCAAACATCATGCGCATAAACGCTGTGAAGTCCTCCGCTCGGCCTGGGCTCGCGCCCGGCTGGATTGCAGTAGACGCCTGATCAGCCGTTGTAGGCCTGTGGCCTGCAGCATTGTTGGTGTTTCCTCCACCTGGCTGTCCTTTCCCCTTTGGGCTTCCTCCAGCTACCGGGCAGTCCTTTTGGCGGTGTGCCTCAGAGCCACATGCTAAGCACTTCTTGCTGCGCTCCTGACGAGAAAGTCCTGACATGTCGTGGCTAAACGTGCACTTAGGACCCCGCCTACACCCCGAAGTACCCATGAAAAACTTGCAGGGCTTTGAAGCCTGCGGCTGCCCACTGGCCTTTGGAGATGTTCCCGGACTGGGCGTGCCTACAGCTCGAACCTTAGGGGCACTCACACCTGTGGCCTTAGAGACTGCAAGGGCTTCCATCTCTGCAAGCAAGTGCTTGTGGTACTCCAGGACTGCAGACGAAGTTGGTTGAGCATCCATTTTTAACATGGAACGAAGCATAAACGTTCGAAACTTCGCTTCTTCATGCTGCGCCAAAACTTGGCTAGTGATGGTAGTGAGGCTCTTGGACAAAATGGTCGAGTCCGGAGGTGACATGTTGCAACTTTCACAGCGATTGTACCAACGAATCCACTCACGCAAAGACTTCACGGCTGAGGAGGGATCAGATGCTGGAGTGGGCTGCATGAGATTCTTCTGAATAACCTCCTTTTCTGAACCTCCACCTGGTTGGTACGTGGTGTGCAAACGGAAAAGGATGGAAGGAGCTGATTGATTGCATTTGCGGGCCACAATGTCTGCTTTGATAGACTCGGGGACTGCCGCCATAAGCATACTACAGATCCTAAAGTTGACACGCGCCCATCGCCCTTGAAGCAACTCAGCCGGAACAACGGGCTCAACCTTTAGCCTATCCAAGGGTGATGACGAAATCCAAACCCCATAGGCCGTATCAACCACACCCAAAACCTGACGCCACCACTCTGCTGCTGTGTCCGAAACATCACCGACCAAACCCCCAATCACGACTAACCAATCTTGGTACAGAAGAGACCCTTCATCCGAAGTGAGCTCTGCCAAAGCTGGGAAACTCGAGATGCCTGGCTTAACAGCTTCAGGGTTGGTGGGAGAATTGCCGCCATCGCGTTCGGCACGAGATCCCTTGAGCATCTCTGACATGGCATCTTGAAGTTGATGCATCCCAGCAATCAGTATCTCACGATCTGTGGGTCCTGATGCACTCGCGGCTCCTGCTGGCAGTGTGCCTCTGGGTTCTGCTTGTGGCCTCTGCGGTGCAGGGCTGGAAGACCGCGCACCGGAACCAAGGAGCCCTGAGAACAAACCAGCGAAGCCCTGAGGCTCGGGAGCGGAAGGAGGCGGAGGAGGAGGCGGTGAGGATGAAGAAGGGGCAAATCCAACCCCAGTGCTGGCGACAGGATGCGAACCGAACCCACTATCACCAAACCCACTAAAGCCAACCTCCCTAGTACCCACCTGCTGCAACGCCGTAGCCTCAACTTCACCAGCCTGCTGAGACCGAATCCTCGAGAGTTCGGCCTCAGCACGACCAGCTCTCTCTTGCTCAGCTCGCAGTTGCTGCTTCAACCCATCAAGCTGTCGCGCGACTTCTGCCTGAATCGCATCATGCGGAATAGATGAGGACTCGGTGTGCGGAGGCCTGTCCGGAGACCCGGACCCGTAGAGCAAGGGAGCTCTTTGCTCCATGGCAGCAAGCTGCTGCGCGTTGGCACCAGTGAACAACGGCATCGGCACTTGACACTCATCTTGCAGGACGCGGCCTCCTCTCTCGAGGGGCTGTAGTGGTCGCGACGGCCTTGGAGGAGAAGTCAGTGGACTGGGAGCCCACCCTTGCGGCAGTGGCTGTACGTTCGCCGCGCCACCAAACAGAGACTGCACTCTTCCTAGCAACTGACTAGCAAAAGCCTGAGCCCCAGTCTGCATGACCGCTGACGCCCCGTACGCCGTTGATCTGGGCGTTTCAAAGCCCTCAGCACTACTTCCAGGATTCGCTGCAGATGGGTTGTACCCTGAGACGCCTGCGGCAACATTGATCTGAGCGCTAGCCATTCCACTTTCGGTGGCCACACTGAAACCCTGAGTCACTGCAGTTGCATCTCCATGTACCCCACTCGCATCAGCGACCTCCGTGGTAGATACTGCTTCATACGTAACGCCAGCTGTGCCCAAGCCTCCAACCTGGCCTAGTGTTCCATCGCCTCCTGTCCTACCGACTGCTGAAACTCTCGGTTGGCCGGCTGTTCCAACAGTTTCTTGTGGCAGCTGAGGGGATGGCACTAGACCAGCTGTGGAAGTCGATGGCCCCGACGACGCATCCATCATAGTTTGCTGGATTCCATCCCCAATAGGCTGCGCAAGCCCAGAGGGCGATGGCACTCCAACTCCGGCGGTTGTACCATTCACTGTAGTCTGCGGTGCATCCCCGCCTCCCCGCACTCCAGGCAGAGAGGCCGGAGAAGCCACCGCTCCGGTTGCTTCTGGCCCAGGCGTTGGGCTCATCAAGAGGTTTACTTTTCGTAGCCTTCCCCTACGAGCCAAAGCATAACAGCGTACAAACACTTCCAGACTACAGGTACCTAGCAGCTATACAAGGGCCCTGAAAGCTAGGCACAACTGCAAACTACAAGTGCTGATCACTGACATGCTGGAGCGTTTTCAACAGCTTCTCTACGAGCCGACCCAACAGTCTCACTCACAGTGAACCCCAAACCCCTGAACCCTGAGCAAAACAAACCGAGAGACCAACTTGACCGGCCAAGGCACTGTGCTTTCTCCTGCTCTCTCTTCCTGGGTTCGGAAATATCTGCAAGAAAGAAGAAACCGCGAGTCTGTAACGGCCAGTACATCAGAAACCTTGAGCCTCCTGTCAGCATTCAAACGGTCCTTTTAAACTGCCAAACCCTACCTTAACCCGGAAGAACCTACTTTTTTGAGGACTTACATAAGGAAATCATAATAAGGAACCCTAAAAAGGTAGGTTATTCAGGGTTAAGGTGAAGCCCTATAACACCCGAAACTTAAACGCAAGGGGGCCGAAGACCTCCTCACCAATCTCAATATTCTAACGAGGTTTATAGGGTTTAGGGCAGTTTAGGGCTTCAGGGTTTGGGGTTTAGGGCAGCTTAGGGCTTGGGGGATCAAGTTTAGAGGGAGTTCTGTTGGATTCAATAAAAGGCTTGTCCTGGCTTCTAATGGGTTCAACAAGGGGTTTTAGGGGGGTGTTACATAGGTTCTACACTGGGTTTTGCGGTGCTACATGGGTTCCAAACAAGCATTTGTTTGAATGATGTTACCACTGAAAGGACGAAGGGACTAAGGCAACCAGTGTGTCCTAAGTAGCTTAAGCATAGCTTCATCAACTCGGCGTGTGTTCGTTTCATTAGCAACTCTATCAAGTTGAATATCAAGAACACATCCATCTCCGCCATATATACTGTAATTAATGCATTGACCAACCCCACAACCTCACCAACTACGGCCGATAAACCTCCAAAGCGGGTTGAGCTGTTCTGCTGTGGCTCCTTGTCATAAGGCCCTGTACATAGCGCAGCAATTATGACCGCAGAAACAGAACATGTCGGAACCTGAACCCTGAACCCTGAAACGCTAACACCCGAAACCCTAAAACCCTAAATCCAAAACCCTAAAAACCCTAAACCCTAAACCCTGAAACCCTAACACCCGAAACCCCAAAACCCTAAATCCAAAACCCTAAAACCCAAAGACCCTCTGACTGCCAATCCCGGCTTCTGTCGCTGGAGCTTCAAGGCGTTGCTTTCTCGCCTTCCCTTGGGGTCAGAGGGCTCGGCTTGCTTGGGGCCTTCCTGGTGCTGGAAACATATACATATAGGTTCTTACACCTTTTTTTTGCTTGTAGATGTATATATATATATATATACATATACACACATGTTTATGCATACACACACACATACATACATACATACATACATATATATATATATATATATATATATGGGAACCTGATTAAGAAACCCTGGGTCTGCCGGGAGGGTTCTTTATGCGACTCCTCCTAGTATATTGGGGTTGTAGGGCCCAGGGTTTCATAATGAGGCTCCTACCTCATCCGGTTTCATACAGGCCGTTTTCGTAGCACCTAGGCTGCTGTAAACAAGAAGGTTTGGGACATCGGTTCTCACCTTCGGGGGACATCGGTTCTCGCCTGTCGGAGTTGCAGGTGTGCTGTGGGTGTACGGGCCGAGGGCTTATGCGAAAGTCGGTCAAATCAATCTACGTGCGCAGGATTTCGAATATCCTGTTTTCGGGGCAAGTGTCTGTTGCAAGGTGCAGACTGATGGCAGCTGCAGTTGTCACAGCAAGAACTTGGTCGAAAAATCCATACATTTCGACAATAATCATAACAGTAACTACATGAATGATGATAGCAACAACAATTACAGTTGCAATAATGGTCTTTCTGATATTACCTGAAAGGAAAATAATACCACCCACAAGCACCAGCAACAGCAACAGCACCACAACAACAGCAATGGCATATATAATAATCATCGCAGTAGAGATGGCAATTCTGGTGATAACCGTACTACGAACCATCGCGATAGCATCAGTGGGAAAACTGAAAACGGCAAACAACAACGACGGCGATCGCAATAGCAAACGAAGCAGCAATAGAAATCTCTGGAATAGCCATAGTATTAGCACCAGTACATGTAATGATAACAATAACAACACCTGAAACTTCAACTCATCTATAGGCCCGAAGCTCTCAACATAATTAACCTGAGCATCATAGACTGTCCAGAAAATTCAGACACGAACACAAGTAATGCAGGCGTTAATGAGTACATTATATTATAGCCAACTAAATTCGGAAGTATATGGGAAGAGTTACCTATTATTAGGCCCCTACAATCTCTCCGTGCACTCCCCGTTGGGCTCGTGGCCAAAGCGAACTTAAAGTTCTCCTTGGCTTCGTTGCCCTGTGCGGTTTCTGGGCTCTTCTTCGGTGTTTGAGACTCAAGGATTTATGTGCGGGTTTAAGGTTTTGGGGTTTAGGGAGTTTTGTGGTTTTTGGTGAGTATCTACAACTTTTTTTGTTTCAATATGGCGGGTCTATGAAGCGGCCTAGACTTAGATGTTCAGGCGTTGAGAGGTTAAAGGGCGTACGTGTGCGGCATTTCCGAAGGCTAATGATCACCAAAGGGTAAAAGGAGGGACCCCTAATAAGGACCCCTAGGTATATAACGATAATATCACCATATATATACCCATAATTATATAGCCCATAAAACTTTTTAACATAACCATTATATAAAGTATATACCCTTTAATTATATAGCGCATTATAGGGTAGTGGTCCCCATTAAGGGTCCCTCCTTTTCCCCTTTGTTTCAAGCCCCAGGCGGTTCGTGCACCTATGCGGGAGTTTGCGAAAACAGGGGACCCTAATATAGTAGCCTGAATAGTAGGGTCCTTGTCATAAGGACCCCAAAATAAGGTACCCCAAATTTTCGGAAACTCACATGCTTGTTTCGGTTGGCAGGAGTTGCTGTGCCAGAACAGTGCAAAAGATTGGGTTACAACCGCGGCCAACAAAAGTGTGGAGCATGAACTGAAACTTCGACTGAAGTATGTAGCATCGGCAGTAGTCACATACTTCGCTTAAGTGCACGACCTGCCCAAACAAGCTCAATTGTGTGTGCTCAAACAGTACGCCAATAGTTTTGTAACATGTAGGGTGTGAGACCTATACAAAGCTCCAAACCACCGGACTGCAAAGCTGCGCACTTACATGGGAGTTTCCGAAAATAGGGGATCCTAATATAGTACCCTAAATAGTAGGATCCTTATTATGAGGACCCCGAATTTTCGGAAACTCCCGCATTTCAATCATCCCAATCTGGTCCAAACTTCTGCGCTTCTATCCAGCAGCCGAACCTCTCCAAAGATAAACACGCAAAACAACGTGTGATCTGGGTACTGCCCCCATGCAGTAACATTCTATAATAGGGCTACTATTAAGGTCCTAACATATCTATGTGAATGTTATCCAACTGTTACTGAGTGGGGGCAGTACCCAACGTGTGATTCAAAGGGAAGGGTCAATAGTTAAAGAAGTCCCAGAGGTACCAGGACCGTTGGGTATCGGTGGCATTGGAAGAGCCACGGTTTGGGGTTTAGTTTAGGGTTTGGCAACCCGCAAGTAAACCAAGTAAACCCTCACACCAACCAACAGTTACAAACTTCTTTACAGTCTTGAGCTATGCGGTCAAACCCTCATCCACCCTGAAGCCCTACAAGACCCAGCCCTCTCCAACGATGCCTCTTCAGGGCTGCCGACATCTGCAACCTTTTGAGCCTTGCAGGACTGGCAGAAAGTAGATGATGTATGCCCCAGAACCCGATTCAAGTTTACAGAAAAGCCCCTGATAGGGTTGCGAGGTTAGAGAATGCTAAACCCCAAACCCTCAACCCTCCTCCCTCTTGACCTTTGGGGATCAATGCTGCTTACTTTGCGTACTGCCCCCAGTCAGTAACACTGGGATAAGTTTCATAACACAGACATATTAGGCCCAAAATAGTAGCAACAATATAGACTGTTACTGTATGGGGGCAGTACCCGCACCCAGTGCTTGCTTCGACTGCGAAGCTTCTTGGACGCACGGCTTTCGAGAGCAGGGCCCCAATCCGCACGCCAAAGCCTACGATTCAAGGTGCTATATTCGGGTCCCCTATTTTCGGAAACTCCCATATGATTCGAGTTTAGGGTTAGGCTTCATGGCCAGCAATGGGACGCACGGTTTTCGAGAGCAGGGCCCCAACCCGCACGCCAAAGCCTACGATGCCTTACTCCGAACAGAGCACTATTGGAGCTACCCAGAGGCTCCATAGTAGTTCCCTTTCGTGGATAAGGTAATCCCAAAAAGGAACTGCTATGGAGCCTGTGGATAGGCCGGTGGGGGTTTAGACACTATCGTTGCCGGGCCGGCTCCCTTCTATGCCCCTGTCCAACACCAAAACACGCAAAGCAGCACCACCGGGATCTGAGCAGCCCCATAACACTTAGGGTACCCTTTTCTTCCTACTCTTCGATTTGACTAAGGGAGGCCACAAAGAAAAGTGCAACAGTAGGCACTGTTTTACCCCTAGCCCCTAAACCAAACCCTAAACTCTAAACCCCTACACCCTATGTAAACCCCTAAACCCTAAACCAAACCATGAACCCTAAACCCCAAACCCCTAAACCCCTAGACCCTAAACCCTAAACCCTAAACCGTAGAAGAAGGCACCGCCCCAGGCCAAGGCCAACGCATCTTCCGCTGGCTTCTCTGCTTCTTCGGCCTCCTCGGGCTCCTGAAGCTTAGGGTTTAGGATATAAAGACTCTGCGGAATTAGATCATACCTCTTTTTTTTTAATAGCATCATGTATTACATCATATTTTGCCATGTATATATATATATATATATATATGTATATATATATATGCGCTACCAAATTATATCGTACTAACTTTTGTTGTATTGGTATTCTAAGAAGAACCAATAGCTAAATATATGAGACTGAACATAAGCCGACCCTCAAGCCCTAATCTCCAATAAATTCAGAATCCTCAACCCTAATATCCACACACCCTGCAGCCTCAACGGACCGAAGCCCTATACATAAAAGCCTCCACCTCAGACTATCCTTCATTTTTGTTTTACGACGCATCACTGCTTCTACGACGAAAGACTGCCATCAAAATCTTGGTTCGGTTGCAAAATGAATATTACAGAAAAAACAATAACTCTTCTTCTTCTTCTCAGTTTCCATGGTACGACTACTGCTATGCTCACTTTGAATGTTTGACGTGCTGTTACGCTCCTTGGCTTCCTCGGCTTCCTCGTCCTCTTTGGCTTCGTCGGCTTCCTTGGCTTCTTCCGCCTTCTTCGCCGCCTCCCAGGCAGACAGCTTGTTCGCAATTGTTGCTGTCTGCCCGATTTTCTGGCTTCGGGCTTAGTGGCCCTAAACCCTAAACGCTAAACCCTAAACGGTGAGTTTCAGGAATTGTCATAAGAGGAAGGGTGCCAGATCCAGGCTGTACTTGGAGGATCATGGGACGTAGTAAGTACGGTTATAAGTACCTTATGTGGGGTCATAAGTAGTTATAAGTATAGCTACCTTCATTTAAACCCTAGTTACTAAGTCCCATGATCCTCTAAGTAAGCTTCAGGGTTTAAAGTTCAGGATTTGGGGCTGGAGGCGAAGGCTTTCTTGCGGCTCGGGTTATTTCATAGGGACCCTTTGGGGGGGGGGGGTAGAGGGGGAGGGGGGAGTAGGGACTAAACTTCCTTAAATAGGCCTTATTACGTCCTTATTATAATCGGTCTTAAGGGCCCCTACCCCCTCCCCCCTAATGTAGGAACCTGATTAAGAAACCTTGAGCCTTTGTTAGGGCTCCTTATATGGTTTCTACGGGGTTATAGGCCCAGGGTTTCTTAATCAGGTTCCTACGTTACACCCACCTAAGTGTTGTTATGATTATTGGGCTCTAGGGGAGCACCATCCCTGAACCCTCAGGGCTGCCGCGGCCCGACTCCGGATACGCTCAAGCGCGCGAAGCAGAATCCAACAAAATCATGAATATCATCAGATCAGGGATGGTGATATGCATGGATACGCAAGCCATCATCACCGTCGCCAGTTGTTCACAACTGCCATGATATGGTCTACGACTGCTGCCAGCATGCCTTCGCCTATGACGCTGAAAGGCTATGGGCTATGGCCACCATCAGCATCACAGCAATTGCGACGATGTGCACCTTTTGGTGGTGGCGGTGCCAGTGTCCTTGCTGGCTTGCTGTTGTTGCTGTTGTTGCTGTTGCTGCTTCTACTGCCGGCAAGGGTGCTGGTGCTACTATTGTCTGATTCTTGCTGCCGTTGCTGTTGTTGCTGATTCCTTTGTTGTTGTTGTTGTCCCTCGCCTCCCTTTCACTGGCTTCACGAGCTTCTTCTGCTTCCTTGGCTGCTTTCGCTTCGTTGGCCTCACTTGCTGCACTGCGCGTTCGGACTTACTGCAAGCACCCGTACTCTGTAACCGTACAAACATGGAATACCTCGCAACGACCGCAGTAATATACCCAAAGTAGCGGCAGTAATCAACAAAACGTGGTAATGCAACCACTCGCACCGGAAACAGATGGTGCTGATGATGAAGATGATGTTAGAAAATAAATAATATGCTGGTGATGCTCTGCGTGATGACGAGAAGAGCGATCACAGGCGAAGTCCTGATCGTGGCAGTTGTTTGCACACCGGAGCAGTAGTGTTCTCAACGATAAGAATATGGCCAACCATAACAAACAGCATAAGCACCACACAATACCAACACAGAAATCACGCTCGTCGCAGTATCTCCTGCACAGTCAAAGGAAAGCCACGGTTGTAATGGACACCCCTGATTACCAAACCCCTTTTTCTTTCAGTGGCCTCCGTATGTGCAGTATACTCCTTAAGGCAAGGCGGAGTATCAATCAGGGTCTACATGTGAGGGTCTAGCCTTTAGTTAGGGAAAACCTCAAACCCCTAAACCCAAAACCCCAAAACCCTGAAGCCCTTGCAGAGCCTCAACCATAAACCCTAAACTTCCCTAAACCCCTCAAGCCCGAATCTCTAGGCCCCTTAGGCTAAACCCCTAAACCCCCAAACCCTCAACCCCTAAACCCCACACGCCTGAACCCTAAACAGCAGGAGTTTGGCGACTGTTGCCTTGGCAGCTGCCTCCTCCTTCTGCTTGGCCTCGGCTTGAGGGGTGTTGGATTCACGGTTTAAGGCTCAGGGATGTCCAGAGGTTTAGGGTTTCGGGGTTAGGGGTCTTTGGTTTGGGACTATTTTTGGTTTGTGAATTGGGCGTTTAGGAGTTTAGGGGCTTCGGGAGCGCTTTTCTGAGGGACTTCTTTGCGGGTTAAGATGTCTGGGGTGTAGAGGGCTTTGCATTCTATAGTTCAGGGTCCGAGCTCCATGGGGCCTTTTTCAGGGTAGGCAGAGTGCTGCTAAGCTGCCCCTAAAGTGCATCGACGCCTTGTGTCACGATTTCAGGTACCACGGATGGGATCAAGGCCTCTTGCGAGCCTTCTACGAATGCCTACGGCTTAAGATCTGTAAGTCCGATAAACCCTCATCTTTGTTAACCCATCTCTAAACCCTGAAACCATGTCGTCCAAGATCCTAAACCCTAAACCCTAAAGTTATAAAACTTAAACCCTAAACCGTGAACCCTCACAAAGCGGATGTCAGGGTGGTTGCCTCTGCAGCGGCCGCCTCCTCCTCCTGTTGCTTGGCCTCTGCTTTGGCTCTTTCGGCCTCAAGGTATTTGGAGCTGAACTCTAAAAACTTAAACCTATAAACCCTAAACTTATAAACCCTAAACCCTAAACTTACAAATCCTAAACCCTCGTCCTGCAGGCCCCTGGTTCACGAACCTCCCTCTGACTTGTAATCGGGCTCCTGATGTTAATTCCCTGAGCACGGCGGCTTCATTAATCAGCGGTCTACACTACTATACTACCTGGCATACTTCCGACCTACTCCTTCATGCATTCATGCACGGAAAGAGCGCAAGGAACACCTCTCAGGATCAAAGCAACACAGCTATGCAGGCTATACTCTGCAGTGGAGGTGTCTAAGCATCCAAAGTTCAGGTTGAGGGATTAGGAGCAGTTTTTGCTTCGAGGCTGTAGGATGTTGAACATCCCCCCCCAATCCCTCCTCCACCCCCCTCCTTCAAAAAAACACACACACACACACACAGACACAGACACAGACACAGACACAGACACAGACACAGACACAGACACACAGACACAGACACACACACACACACACACACACACACACACACACACACACACACACACACGCACTTTCAAGGTTCCCTGAACCCTAAACCCTCAAGGTTTAGGGTTTAGGATGAAGCCCCAAGGCCCCACTGAAGCCCTAAACGGCAAACCCTTGGTTGCCTCTTTGGCGGCTTCGTCGTCCTCGGAGGGCTTGGAGACCTTGGCCTCCACGGAGTACGATAGTTAAGGCGTATCATGCCGAAGGTGTCTGATCTCTGTTGAGATGATCTTACCCTACCTTCTTCTCTATACTCTACTGTGCTCTAGCTTGCTGTGCTGCACTGTACCGTGCTGCACTACACTGGAGTACACGAAACTACAGTACATTCTCAGAAATACTACTAGACTTTGATTGCCAGAGAGAGGCAGCAGTGGCAGCAGCAGAAGTACCATGGTGTTCGTTGCTCGCAGAAAATGGCGGTGGTGGCCCCAGTGCAGGCAAGTGTTGCAGCAAAGCCTTTACGGTATTTAGTAAAAGTGCTGAAGTTCTCCTACTCCTATTCCTACTGATGCGCCTTGGTACTCCTACTGCTTCTGCTGCTACTGCTACTACTACTACTACTACTACTACTACTACTACTACTACTACTACTACTACTCCACCACCACCGCCACAACCACTGCAGCCAGCAGTATTCGGGGCTCAGCGCTATATCGAAGGGAGGCTCCGAAACTGTAGAGACCGCAGAGCCCCACACAGCAAGGGGCCCAACTCTAGGGTTTGGGGTTTAGGGGTCAGGGTTTAGGGTTTCCTAACCTCAAGGCCGCTAAAAGCCGTGAGCCACAGAACCCCAAGCTTCAAAAACGCAGGGCCCCACACCGCAAACCGAAGCCATGTACTATGATACTCTACTATGACATACTAAGATACCACAAGGTACGATATACTATACTTTACAAGATGCCATGCGATACCATACTTACTGTACTGTACTATCCTATCCTACACTACACCACATTCTACTATAAGATACTTTCCTTGCACTTAAAGGCTGATGGACTTAGTAAGTAAGGTTATAAGTAGGTTACAATTAGGATAACCCCACTTAGGGGACTTACAACCCCAATTATAACCCATTACTAAGTCCCATGATCCTCTAAGTAGACCCTAAACCCTAAACCCTAGAGATCCCTTTAAGGAACCCTCTAGATCCCTTTAGGGGGCCCTAGTTACTAAGTCCCTTGATCCTCTAAGCAAGATAATTTGAGATACGCAGACCCTAAACCCCATAGATCCCTTTAAGGAACCCTAAAGATCCCTTTATAAGGAACCCTATAGATCCCATTATAAGGAACCCTATAGATCCCTTTTAAGGAACCCTTATAGATACGCAGGCGCTCGGGGGGTCGGCCTTCTTCTCGTTTTGATAGCTCGGCGACCTCGGCAGAAGACAAAGTCCGAGGGGTTCTGCCAGTTAACGGAGGGGCCTTGGGGTTCCCTTTAAAGGGGTCCTTTAAAGGGCTACTAGAAGGGATCGATAAGAGAAATATAACAGATTATAGGGGCCTTCATGAATAGAATAGGGTTCCGCCTAAAAAAGTTCCTTTAAGGGTTCATATAGGGGCCTTAACGACTTGGGGGTACATTGTACTATCCAAAATCGTATGGGTAATCATCAAGGCCCATATGTTAAGGGTCTCATACCTCTTTTCTATGCTATAAGCTGCGATGAGATGCATGCCTACAAGACACTATAGAATGCTACACTTAACCATTACTATAATATACGACAGTGGGACTTAAGTTCTAGAGCGAGAGTTTTTACAGCAGTTTCACAGGTTCTCCAAATTCCGTGGTGTTTTCTCTCAGGATACTTGTTAAGGTCCTATCTGTCCCATCTTCGGGTGCCCCAATTTTTGAATCCCCATGCCCCTAACACGACCCTGCACGTTTGGAACATTTGGTGCTTTGGAACGTTTGGCTCAAGAGCGGAGGCAACTACATGGTGCGCGGCGCATTGGCGCCCGTGTAACGGGAAGCACTTCCGGTAATGTTTACGTGCTGCAAACACTGGCAGGGGCGATACATTCGGAGTTCAGGGAGTTTCAAGACTGCAAAAGGGCTCATCTCAACTCGCAAGTACTTTGTGTCGTTGTCTCTCTTCGGCTTTCTGCGGCAGCAACTGCACATCTTCTTTCGTCGGACTGCGTTGCACCCCTCGACGCAGAAACTGCTGTTGCGAAAGCAAAGTTGAAGATTTGCATCTTCGCTGCGCAAAGTGGGCCCTTGTATTTAGGGAGGTACATATAGATATACATTATAGACATGCATAGAGATTAGCAGAAGAAAACATCGTTCGTAACATAAAAATGTTAGTCAAGGTTGTACCACAGGTCACACAAGACACGGCGATGCTTCAGCAAGGCTTCCCAAGGAAGTCGCGCAGCTGGCCGGTCCCGCCAAGTGCACCAGCGGACCATGGCAGCTGCCTCATCTAGAGCAGGCATGCACCAGACGTCATGGTGGTCAGCGAGGTCCTTGCCGTCATAGGACCAGAAGCGTCGCAGCGTCGCAGAGCATCATGCGGAGCAGGCAGCCCACACAAGCGGAGCAGAATAACCAAGCTCAACCCATGGCACACCTGCCACCGCAGACTCGGTGTGTCTGTGAGGAAAGGCATGGCACGCTTCCAGGCGCCTCACAAAACTTTGATTTGAGACGTAACAGCAGAAGCAACACTGCGGCCTGAACGTTATTTACCCCCACCCCCCCCCCCCCCACCCCCCCCTACCCCCCCCCCTCATCCCCGAACCCCTCATCCCCGAAGCAAGAAAGACTGAGCAAAACCTCCGAAGCAGAAAAACACGAATTTGCAACCCCCTGAAAAGGCCTCGAAAATCTGAAGTGCCCGAAATAACGGAAACGTCGCAAATACCAAGTCGAACGGCTGAAAAGTGAAGGAAAACACAGGGGCGCGTATGCGCCAGGCTCCAACTACATAGAAAACTCCGGTGGGAGAACATAGTCTACGATGTACCAAGGACCCGAAACCTCGGCCCAGATGCCGAAACCTGTAAACCCAAAACCAAAGAGCCGTAGAATCCCAAGCCCTATACTTTATCAGGATCCGGAACCCACAAACCCCGAATCTGAGACTGCTGACTTGCACCCGGAATGTAAGCCCTGCAGGAAAGCCTTCTAAATCCAGAATCTCTAAATCCTGCTCTAGGTTCCTGAACAATCCCTTTATAATGAGGGTACCCTGTTTCCTATTCGGTTTTAAATGAGGGACCGTAAAATGAAAAGGGCAAAGGGGTACTACTCAGGAACCTCTTATTACAAGAACAAAGCCCTCAATAAGGTACACTTACGCATGGCATGCCAAGCCCCACACGCTCTCTGCGTCGTGGCCTGTGCCCGGGATTAGGTTGGCTCGGGATCTGTTGTTGAGTCCCGTAAGGGTTCTCGGTTTAGGGATTAGGTGCAATTTCAAGTTTAGGGTTCTGTGGGGTCTATGCAGAGTTCTGTTTCTTTCAGGGCTTTAAAACGCTTGCTGGGTCTTGAGCGGGCTTTGGCATGGAAGTTAGGGCCTAGAAACTTGTTTCGGGTTTAAGGTCGTTCGACTCTGCTGCCTCTTGGTAGTGAGGGGTGGCATGACGCCTAATGTACCTTAATTACTTAAACTTCCACATATAACGGTCGTTTTTACAAACCCCAACATGGATTTTCAAGGAACCCTGCCGCAAGAGTACTTTCGGTAGGTTACGGTAGGGCTGACAAATATGCAGCGTAGTCTACGTCCTGCTGCCTAGCAGTAGGGAGTGATGGAACGAAATTTTCTAACTTGGGGGTCGGAATAACTGGTAATAACGAATCACCTCATAGCGCCTGTGCTTGTATAGTTATAGTATGATGTGATGTATCTTACACTCCTATAAACCTGATCCTTCCCTAAACCCCTAAGCGCCTGTAAATCTTTCCTCCAGGTCTTTCAACATCGCGAAAGTAAGTCCAGCGGGCTACGTCAGGGTGCTTGAGAAATCGGGAACGTAGGATTTTATTGTTTGGGCTCCAATAGGTCAATAGGTTATGATCTTTAGGCAAGACGTATGCCCCTGAACCGACAACCTGAGATTTGCCGATGGCTTGGGGCCTATAAACCCTCAAACCTTGAACCGATTCTGTATCTACAACCCCTAAACCCTGAAACCTAAACTAAAGCCTGACTCCTAAACCTACCTCCAACACCACTAACCTTCTTAGAATTTTACAGATCCCTGACTACCCCGTATAGAACCCGAAGCAAGACTAACAATCCGACCCCTTTTGACCAGCACTCCACCTGCTTGCGGCGGGCTGCCGGCTCAGGGCTGCTGGTAGCCTTTCGGCGCGCTCGCTCCTCTTCAGGTTGGCTTAGTGGCTTCTAAGGGTTTCGGGTTTACGGGTTTAGAGCCTAGGGGTTTTTGGGCTCAGGGTGTAGGGGCAATGAAGTTGTAAAGGTTAGGATGTAGTTTACGTTGCAGGGTTTAAGAAGTTTCTGTAGGATAAGGGGCTTACTGTTAGGTTGGTATAAAGGCTGCGGAAAGAGTTCTGTAGAGATTTTGGATTGTACCGGTTTGGGGTATCATATCACACGGTGCAGCAGGCTTTTTTACGGTGAGATGATGGTAGCTCTTGTATGTTTTAGGTGAGAGCGCCTGGTGTGCGTCCTGTACGTCCTGGCACTTTTCTTGGGTGGGGGGGTGGGGGGGGGGGGGGTGCGGGTGGGGGGGCTACTTCCGGCCAGTCCCGACCCTTAACTCCCAGAACTGTGGACTTCTGTCGCAGGCAGGCCCAAGCTCTAGTTCTGATCGAAGCCATGCTTCCTTAGGGTCATATGCCGAACACACCGGTAATTACGGTGTGTTCGGCACTTGCTACAACCCACGTCGCCCAAAACATCCATGGGTGGTCCATGTTCTTGATGCAGAGCATCCATGTGTCAACCATGTTAACGTCCACTCAGACCAGATCTCATTGACGCAGAGCATCCATGGGTCAACCATATTAACGTCCACTCAGACCAAGTTTGCGCAGCGCGGTGCTCGCAAAAGTGGCTTTTGCTGCAGCGGCAACACCTTTTTCGCTAAAACGATCGACCTGTCACAGGGATTCTCCGCCTCTCCTAGCACAACTTTTTAGTCATAATACACGTTTTCCCTAGGTTTTAGCACATTGCCTGTTTCAGCTACGCCACAAAACGCCGGTCACGTCTAGCAGTCTGGTGGTCGCGCCAAGCACATGGACCGTTTTGGGTTCTTACCTTTGGTTAGTAGGGAATTCAAGAATGGTAGTAACAGTACTTATAATTGTACCCCATTCCTCCATTCCCCACTGACCAAAGGTAAGGGTTGGGGGCCATATAGAGTGCGAGGTGCCCGACATGCACGACTGCAGGGCAGCAGCAATCGCTGCATGCCGGCAAGGTTCTGCACTTCCGTACATGGGATCCCTCCGGGTCAGAGCATACTCTCAACCTGAATCCATGTATGGTATAATTCGTTAATGAAACATGACATGTGACCTGGGTTTGGGCGAATGGATTGGGTTTAGAAAGCAGGATTCGAGGCTGCTTTGCGGTTTCACAGTCGCTAAGTATAAGTACCTTCAACTTATCTGACTTCTAAAGGTTCATCACCTCGAGGTTTCTAATTACAGTATTTTGTAGCGTATATATATATATATATATATACATATATATACATATATATACATATATATATATACATACGTATATATATATATATATATACATATTCACATATTAATGATATCATTATTATGAATATGGTGTGAGGGAAGGGGGTAGCGGGGAGACGCACTGTGATCAGGACGACGACAGCGACTCCGAGCGCCTTGGTCTGAGGTTATATACAAAATTACATTACATTACACTTAACATTTATGGGTTTAGGGATTAGGGTAACATATCATACAATGAGGTACGGCATTGCATCATATGAACATTGCCGTATCACAGTAAATTAAGTTGTAGACCTGATGTGGTTTAAATCTTTCCGGCCTTGCGATCATCCTTGCGGTCGTCCTTCCGGTCATCCTTGCGGTCTTCCTTTCGGTCGTCCTTGCGGTCAGCGGTGCGTAAACGATCAGGGACTTTGTACATCCATGCATACCCTAATGCATACGTACCTCCATTCATCCCTCCGTACTTGCATACATACATGCACCCATACATCCGCTCATACGTACATACAGGCATGCAAATGCGCATGGATGCATATATACATGCACACATCGGCATGCATATTATGTACGTTTTCATGTGTGTGTGTATATATATATACATATGTATGCCCACATATGTATTTGTGCGCTTGGTTGAATATATGTATCTACACATGTATACAAGAACACATAACGACATACATGCACCCATGCATCCATGCATGCATGCAGACAGGCAGGCAGGCAGGCAGACAGACGAACAGACGGACACACTCATACATACGTACATACATACATACATGCATACATGCATACATACACACATACACTCAACCCTAAACCCTAAACCCTAAACCCTAAACCGTATGTTTCCGCACACATACAGCGTGGAATTCTGGGTTTCAAGCTTCGGAGGATCCTTGCGGTCGTCCTTTCGGTCTTCCTTCTCCTTCTTGTCCCGGCCCGAGTCTCGCCGGCTGCGGCCCTAGCATGGGGAATAATATATTCTGTAAAGTGAAATCTGTATGTATATATATATATATATATATATCTATATACATATATATATATATATATATATATATATATATATATATGTCTACATATATGTACTGTATCATGTGTAATAATCTACTGTATCATATTATATAGAAGGCTTTAGGGGTGCTTCGGCGTCTGGAGTTGGTTTCGGGTCTGGGGTCTTGGAGTGTAGGGTTTCGTGTGGCTTCTGGTTGGGGGTTTTGCCTTCAGTTTGCGGGCTGGAGCGCTGGGGCTGGGCATTCCACGGCTTAGGTTTGAGCAGTGGCTACAGTGGCTTTAGATTTCGATTGTTGCGCGTGCTGTACAGGACTTGCTTCCTGCTCATGCAGTGGCTCGTGTGCAGAGCTGTGCTTCGCAAACATCAGAAAATCTTTCGCGAAAGCTTTCCAACCTCCTGTGGGTTGGACCATGGAGTCATGATGAAGAAAGAACACTCAGGCTGTGACCGGACCCCACCCTGCCCTTGGGCTCTGCCCGATCCTCATATTAGACGGGAGCTAGCTTTGGATGTCATGGCACTTCGCAAAAAAAGCAACCGGTCCTTAACAATTGAAGCGGCTTCTCTTCGTGGGAAACTCCGTCAATGCATGGGGATTTTACCCGGGCACTCCTTCCTTCGCTGGCATTGCTTAGATGCTCTCATACATCCCAATGGTCCCAATGAAGGCATGACTTTATGGATTATTGAAACTGAAATCCCGAGACATTCACAGCCCCATGGGTCACACCGGGGAGGTTGAAACAACCCCCAAACCATGAACCACGAAATCCAAACCTCCAAGCCGCATGTTTCTTGCCACCATGGCCGAGCAACCACCGCTGCAATCACTGTGTGAACGCACGGCACTCAGTGATAGCTCGATGTACTGACAAGGTGAGACTTCGACGCAGAAGGGAATGTTCCAAACTCGCAGGATGCTAACAGAGCATACCATTCTGATGACGAGCTCGCGATGGCAGGATGCCAAGGGCCTTATATCCTGAACCCTTGTTCCTCTAATAGGCGGGAACCCCATCTAGAATCTAGAACACCCCCCACATCGGCATGGCCATGACCGAACTTGCTGCCGGCTATGCTGTGATGCCTTGGGAACAGCCTTTTTGCTGTGAGCGAAACCCTGAAACTCTCAATTTCCTTGAACCCTCAATTTCCTTAAACCTGCACCGTCCTAAGCCGCATGAATTCGTCCCACAGCCGTCTTCCGGCAGTGCGACTCACACGTTTAGAACCGTTCTTGGAAGCTCGGGGGACTTAAAAGACATGTTACCCCAAGCCCTGAAAACCTGCATGAAATTTAGCGAATATGTAAGGTGGAAAAACCCACATCTGCCATCGGAATCAGTACGTTCTGAAAACCGCATGTTGTAGTAACCATGGCCAAGAAGAACACAATGCCAACAGCACAAACAACCTCAACCCTGAATCCTAAAGCCCACACCCTTAAACCCCGAAAAATCATCAATAACTAGAATACAAATATTCATACTGGTAACAGTAACAAGAATGATATATTTAGGTTTCTAGGAGCACCGGAGCAGTACGAAGTCTCCCCGAGCTTCCCATGAGAGGAGCTCTGACTTTTGTGGAAAGGCGGATCCTAGAAGCACACATCTGGGTTTTAGGAGGTTAGGGTTCAGGGTTTAGGAGTTGAAGAGTTTAGGGTTTAGGAGTTTGGGGTTAGAGGGTTTAGGAGTTTG
The DNA here is from genome assembly GCA_905221615.1 of Symbiodinium sp. CCMP2592. Lineage (NCBI taxonomy): Eukaryota > Dinophyceae > Suessiales > Symbiodiniaceae > Symbiodinium > Symbiodinium sp. CCMP2592. Next base: position 241,858 of record CAJNDT010000137.1, on the reverse strand, counting down.
GGGTTCGGGTCGCGGATCCGGACGCGGTCAGGTGGAAAGTCCCCATTTCACGATTCCTCAACGCATTTGACTGGCCTGCTCAATAGGCTCTATAAGACTGAGAGAGAGAGAGAGAGAGAGAGAGAGAGAGAGAGAGAGAGAGAGAGAGAGAGAGAGAGAGAGAGAGAGATGGAGTGAGGGAGGGGGAGGGAGGGAGGGAGGGAGGGAGGTGAGGGAGGGAGGGAGGGAGGGAGCGAGAGAGAGAGAGAGATATAAATACATAAATATATATATATATAAATAAAATATATATACATATACTATATATATATATATATATATATATATATATATGAACTTGAGGACCTCGGATTGCGCATTGCCCTACTGAGGATGAGGCTCGGGGGTTTCAATCGTCCCTGCTTGAAGACACAAAAAAGAAACCATACAAAAGGAGCCTGTAACCGAGCCCTAAAAGAGGAAGGCTTTAGGCCCTAAAGTTGAAGCTTTAATCACGGGACCTAAATAGTTAGAATAGGGTTGTGAGGTCCCTTATTATATGCTAAGTACAATAAGGAGCCACCAAAATAGATAAGGCCCCTACGGTAGGGTTGTTCAGGGGCTCGGAGGGACGAGGCTCCCTCCGGCAGATCTCCGCAGTCAGAAAATCCTCTCAAAGCAGGCGGGGTCTCGGCCACGGCAGCCCTCGGCAGCAACTTCGAAGGATGGAAGGTCAGAAACTGGTCATAAAAATGGGTTCGAGCTCGAGGTTACAGCTCCTTACTGAGCTACTCATACTGATGACCCTACTAAAACCTACCTTTCAATGGCCGTGAGTGTTCGTGCACTGCCGGGGCTTAGGGTTTAGGGCTGTCCTACCTAAGGGCAAGGGCCCCAGTGCCAAACACAAGGGCCTGAATAAGTGGATTGAGGTTTTGGGATATATTGTAGTAGAAGTATGCAGGGACTACAAAATAGATGTTTCTCTCAGCATGCATTCAACTTATGCGCTGACATCCTAAACCAACAACCCGGAACTATGGCGACTTTAGCCCCCCTCGCGCAAACTTTGAGGCATCACATCCCCCCGCAACCAAAGGACCCTAGTATTTGAGGTTCTGATATTAGTTTGCCCTATTTTCGGAAACTCCCATTTCGGGTATAGGGCCAGGGTTCCTCGTCAGGGTTTCCTTTGCTGGGTTTGATCGGTTCCAAGAGGCGTCTCAGTTTTGGGATTTCAGGTTTTTGTACGGTTTCTTGTGAGAGTAAGGGTTTCAGGTTTTTGTCGTGTGAATGTTCTAGGGTAGGAACTTCTTGTTACGGGTTCTGTAACGGCTCATATAGACTTCTCTAGGGAAACTAGGCGTGGGTTCGGCCTCGTGCTGTGTGCTAACTATCCGTACCGTTGGGCCTGCGCCTCTGTCTCTTGGGAGGCCCGTAAGTGGCTTACTGAGGTTTTGGTTGTGCGCAGATCCCTTCGGAGTCCACAGATGCGGCTCCTTGTTCACGAACCGTATTGACGCATCCGAGTGGTTGTCAGTCAGTCAGTGGGTTTGGCCTCCATCTTCTCTATGATACCTCTCTTCTTCAACAACCGGGCCCCAAAAAGTTCAAACTTTCTAGAATAGAGCTAATATATAAGGCCAATAAGTTTGAAGTTCGCCCGTTCACTATCTAAGATACTCTCATGTATAACAAGATATTTAAGGCAGTACAGAGGGCCCTGTCGTTCAGGGCCTCAGATCCAAGGACTCTAAGGTCTGAAGAAAGCCCAAGGCGCTCGTGAGACGGAGCTCAGGTTGCCGGCACCGGCGGTGCCGGGACCTCCTCACGACACATCCTGAGTCGCTGATCATTAAAGTTACCAATGATTAGGGGCTTTAATGACAAAGTAACCAATAATTAGGGGCATTAAGTTAATGATTTGAAAAGGGCTTTGGGGCCATTGTACCATAATAATCAACACAATATAGGTAATCAATTTTTCAAGGCCCCTATAGTACCAAAAAAGCATTAAACTATGGTCTCAGGAACCCAGTGAGGCATAGGGTCTTCCGCTTGGGTTTAGGGTTTGGGTCACGGGTTTAGGGCTGGTGGCGCAGGGTTTTGGGGTTTTCTGTTCCGGTTGAGACTCTACTAAAGCTTGTGGAGACAGGCCAAAGGCGGAACAGCGAAGTGCGGCTCGGGCATTCTCAGGCTTACCTCTGCGCTGTACTGGGACTCTTTCCCAGAGCCTGTAAGACAGATTTGCAACAAATCCTGAATCCATAAATAAACCACCGCATCCCGAAAGAAAGGACACCTTGTCCCGTCATGGCAGGGAGTCAGCACGGCCACCAAACCAAGGGATAACCCTCAGAATGGGCTCCACATAATCCGTGCTGATTTGTGTAAAGAAGTCAGTTTTGTTGGAGCCACGCGCTGAGAGCAGGTGGCCATGCGTACGACAAAACAAACCACTGCATGAGGAAGCCCGGAACTACGCACTAGCAATGGCAGCAACAATTAGCAAAGCAAAGATCACCGCCATCACAACAAAAACGACAAGTGCAATTGCAACCGCAGCAAAATTTTATTTACCCAATGACAAGCAGAAACCACACCAATAGAAACTGGTACTATCTCTTGATTTTTAGATACCCTAAGGCATACATGTACGGATACCTACATACGTGCATACATACACCATTCGTTCATTCATACCATGGGCTATACAATGGATATATAACAGCTATATTATGGGTATATACCTAGGGGTCCGTATTAAGGGTCCCTCGTTTTCCCCTTGGAATGAAGAGCTTTTGCACCATTCCCTAGACCCGTAAACCCTAAACCCCTACACCCTAAACCCCAAACCCCTAAACCCGTAAACCCTAAACCCCTACACCCTAAACCCCAAAACCCTAAACCCCTAAACCCTAAACCCCTAAACCCCTAACCCCCTAACCCCCTAAACCCTGAACCCTTTATAGAACCCTTATAGTACCCTTATAGTAACCCTTAAAGGAACACTTTAAAGGTACCCTAAACCCTAAACCCCTCTAACCTAAACCCCTAAGACCCCTAAACCCCTCTAGATCCCATTATAAGGAACCCTATAGATCCCTTTTAAAGAACCCTAGCTTTTGCAGCTTCGTCTCCACTTGGCCCATTCCCAACTCCAGTCAACCACGGGCCGAAGGTATTCGTTGCGTCCCAGGGCCGCGGCACCGTGGACCCATTCCTGGTTTAGGGTTTAGGGTTTTAGGGTTTTAGGGTTTAGGGTTTTAGGGTTTAGGGTTTAGGGTTTAGGGCTTTCCAAGTCTGTTTATGGAGCCCATAAACCCTAAACCATGCCCCGATTCGCGGATGTCCATAGAGATGGGCTAGAATAGAAGTAGCTCGGTTTGGGATACCTGTTTTTTGATGTTTGGGGGACAAAAGTTCAGGGTTTATGAAGTTTAGGGAATGATGCTGCTTCGGGTTGCGAGATGGGACGGCTCAGGGGTTAGAGTTGAAGATTTGATCAGAAGGCGACTGTAGGGGGCACTGTCGTTTGAGTCGAGCAAGGTTCATCCGGGTGTTTCGTTCGACTGGTTGGGGGACTCCTTGGACGTTTTGGACGTTCAGGGGTGGGGTATAAGTGGGCTCATATGTTATAAGTCCCTTCATGCGGGTTATAGCTATAGTTACCTTACTTCAGGCACTCGGTCGGAGCCTGGCACTGCTGTCTTCCTCTTGCTCCGGCTTCTGGAACGACTTATGGATAGCACATTATTTCCGTACCAGGTTACATACCTTATGTGCAACTTGATGTTTCTTGTTGAATGCAGTCATTACGGGCACTGCTCTCGTTACGTTTCTTGCACTGTTGCTTACTACTGAGTCTTGTTTCTTCGCCATGTGCACCACTCATGAAAGTTGGACGCTGGCCGTGCAAAGACCTCAAACCACAACCTATACAACTAGGAGCCCCTCGCAACCCTTCAATTGCTCAAGCCCCACTTGTGGGCTTACTATCAGGGGCTTCGTGCGTAGGGCTACAAGAAGAAGGACTACCAGAGGGGCCTTAATAAGTAGAATAGGGTTTTGGGGCCCATTTTTCTATCATTACAATAAGGAACCCTCAAAACGGGATCGGTTATTATTTAGGCCCTAAATTCCAATCACATCATCTGCTTTTGAGCCAGCTTGAGGCCCTCCTTCTAACCACCTCACTACTTAAGGGCTCATGGGACTTAGTAAGTAAGGTTGTAAGTAGGTTATAATTAGGATAACCCCACTTAGGGGACTTATAACCCCAAATATAACCTACTTACTAAGTCCCATGATCCTCTAAGTAGACCCTAAACCCCATAGATCCCTTTAAGGAACCCTATAGATCCCTTTAAGGAGCCCTTACTAAGTCCCATGATCCTCTAAGTACACTCTGGAACCTTTAGTGCTGGGCGGTCCTGGAAACTCGGAACCTTAAACCTTGGGTACGGCCCCCATACAGTCTTTCATAGGGCTAGTATTCTAAGGTCCGTATATCTCCATATTATGAAGATTATCCAGTTGTTACTGAGTGGGGGCAGTACCCAACTTAAACCCATACCCCTAAACCATAAACCACCTAAAACCCTAAGCCCCAACAAAAGGTCTCAGCGCAAAACCCTAAGCCCCTAAGGTAAAAGCCAGAAAGTTGGAATATGATTATCCTAAACCCTTTATGGTAAATTATAGGGGATCCTACCCTGAAACCATATTCCAACTTTCTGGAGTTCCCTTTAAACCCCTAAACCCTAAACTGGCAGCCGAGGGTCCGGAAAATGCTCTGGTGCTTTCAGAGTTCGCAGAAACCTTACCGTCAAAGGACTTACTTGATCGGATCTATAGGGTTCCTTATTATGGGATCTATAGGGGTTTAGGGTTTAGGGTCTACTTAGAGGATCATGGGACTTAGTAACTAGGGCTAGACTTAAGGTAACTGTACCTATAAATACTTATATCCCCACTTAGCGTACTTATAACTTTACTTACTAAGTCCCATGATTCTCCAAGTAGGCTCGGAAGCTCTTCGTCCAGCCTTGCATTAAAGCGTCAAGTTCACTATAGAGCATCATAACAGCTTAAACTATCCTAAAGCCTCAATGAGGCTTGTTTAGGAGTTGAGGCCTTTCTTTGAGTTTTGTGAGTTTTTAGGCCATGGAGCTTACGGAGCAACGTGGCAGGCTTTCGGTCTCAGCTGCGTTGCAAAAAGATATAGGGAAGCAGGGTTTAGGGTTCAGGGTTCAGGCTTTAGGGCTTTAGGGCTCGTTGTTTAGGGTTTAGGGTTCGATGCAAGACTCTGAACTACGTTCGTTACGATGATTACTTTAATGGACCGGGTTTTAGCTAATGACTTGGAAGGATTACAGAGGATGACAAGCTGGTAGTAACCTGTTAGTAAGCTAGTGGTAAGCCAGTAGTAAACTGTTATAAGAGTGATACAAGGTTATAGAAGTTATGTGATCTTATATAAAAGTTATATTTTTTATGGTGTTTACAGAAAAGGTTATGATACGTTATGTAAGTGGTTAAGCATAAAAAATATAAGTCCTATAGTGGTTATAACAGTGATTGCATAACCACTTATCAATGTATTATAAGCGTCATTTCCTTGCATGACGCTGTGTAAATCTTTGAGTGCCAATGTGAAACAGAAGCAAGTTGCGAGTACGACATGCAGTGTTTTTCTGATGGACATTCCGGGATTTAATTTCTAATTCCGCTTGCGAATTGAAGTCCATTTGGTTGCCGCATGAATTAAAGGGCTCAAAGTCCAGGAAGCATGCACAGGTCATGGCGGCAGTGCATTAGCCATATATAGCCCCGGAGGCGTGCTCCGGGGACATGTGCAAGATTTACCAGCAGCACAGGAGCAGCAGCAGCAGCAGCAAGCAAAAGTCACACACAGGCTGCAGGCCAAGAAGCATGTCAGCATCACTATTGGTAATAGGACGCCGCAGAGCACGTAAGTCTAGCGAAGCTAGCGGTTGGCGGCATGGAGCCAGGCACGCGTGCAGAAGTCGCGGCCTTGTTGGAGAGCTCTCAGGAGCTGGGGACCAAGGTGGAAAAAGTGGTGCAGGTGCTGACGAGCGCAGGTCTTGCGTACAAGCGAAGGGAGCCTGTGACGGCTATGCTCGTGCATCCAAAAAATCGCGGAGGGCTGATGGTGCAACCACACGATGCACATGCCAATGGCAGAGTCATGCTTGAGGCCGGGCTGCGGCGGGAGCTCCTGGAAGCTGGCAGCGTTTGCTTCGAGATGAGCAGCGATGCCACGTTGCGCGAGTCGCAGTACGCGGCCAACGAGCGCGTAGTCGCAGCTGCAGAGGGAATGCTGGCGCCCGTGACCCGAACGGAACGGTTTCTCACCGTGGCGGGGTCGCACACAGCGGCCTTTTTGAAGGCGACCGTGACAGGCGCACGTGCCGCGGACGGTAGCAGCCTGGGCGCCCTTGTGGCGGGGCGCGAGCCGGACCACCCGGTGAACGTGCTACTTCGCGACGGCTGGGAATGGTTGATCATTTCCTCTTCTGTTGAGGCGAGCTTTCCAGAGCTGGCGACTTCATTCCAGCAGTCTTACAACACGGCGCACGCTGCTGCGAAGGTGCTGAGTGAGGTGGAGTGCATGCAGACTTTTGCAAGTCTGTTCATGCAGAAGAGAGCACATGGCAGCTTGACCGAGGAAGAGCGCAAGGACGCTGCCCTGGAGCAGCTCTTGCTGTCGAAACCAGCGTGCGCGAAATACGCGGGTAGCTTGGCGCAGTACGTTTTGTTGTACGGCGGGGGAGAAGGTGAGCGGTTCCCGCTGGTCGAGTTTTTGGCTTGCTTTAGCAAGGTCTTCGGAGCATCTATGATGCTGGGGGAGGATTTCGTGCGCGCAGTGGTCGCGACAGAAGTGAAGGGGCAACTTCTGCCGATGGTGAGGTGCGCCTTGCTGGCATGCCAGCTTACGGCGCCGGTGCAGAAATGCAGGGATGGGTTTGCGCGACTTCTCTTGTCGAGTGACGCAGAGAAGCTACGCGGGGCGGCGCTCGCGAAGCGGGTGGCGGAGACCGAGGAGTGTCTGGCGCGCGCTTGGCCGCTGTACCTGCAGGCGGCAGCTTTGGCGGAGAATGGGGAGCCTCTGAAGGCTATGGGCCGCTTGATGGTGCGAGCCGTGCTCCTGCTACTGCAGAAGCAAAAGGCTGGAAGGGAGGCGCGGGTCTACGCGAACTTGGCGGAGGTGAGCGCGGTGTTCGCGAAGGAGCTGCAGGGCGAGGGTGCGCCTGCAGCGGCGGCGTCCGGGACCAAACGCTCGAAGCAGCAGCCGGAGAGAGCTCTGAGCTTGAAGGAGTGCGCCGACCCGGCGGTCGTGGCACTGCAGGGGAACAAGCACCTGATGCTGGGAGAGCGGTATACCAACAAGGAGCACGCTGCACAAGTCTTCCGCTTGGTGAGCTTGGACGCTGCGGGCGCGGTCTTTCGCGGGCAGCGCTTGTTCGAGCCGGAGCTCGAGGTCATCGAGGCCTGCATGCAAGGTTTATATATATAGACTGCACGCAGGAGCTTTATAGATGACTTAATATATATATATATATATATATCCCTGTCGCAGGACCTGCAGAAGCTGAAGAGCTGGAAGCGCACGCAAGCTGCGGAGTGCTTCCTTTGTGAGCCTGCAGTGGCTGCAGCTCTGCAGCCGCCGTGCGCCCTCAGCGGCGAAATCCGCCGACTGCGTGCCCAAACCTTGCTTTGGCAGCACTTCGAGCAGCAGAGCTGCGGCACGGTGCTGTTTGCAGCCAATCCGTGCGCGATTTACGCGGATAAAACCTACAAGGCGAAGAAGCTGAAGCTCTGGCCTGGGGGCACACTTGCTGCTGTCAAGGCCGGGGAGGCCAAGGAAGGTGCAGTGTTGGTGCAGTTCGAGGGCGAGAGTTTCGCTGTGCAGCCTGTGCGTCCCACCGCAGACTTTGCGAAGGCAAGCGTGCTTGTGGCGTTCTGGTGGGCGTACAAAACGTCCGACGAAGGCAACTTGCAGGTGACGAGTGCGAAAATCGCAGGTCTGACCGTGCCGGTGCTGACGAATGAGCAGGAAGTGCTGAAGCATGAGCTTCTGCAGCTGAAAGCTCCCGACCAAGGCTCGCCGAAGAAGCGCGCCAAGAAGGCGGCGTGAGAAGTTGAAAAAGAGTATAGCACTGCCACCGTGCTATTTGCAAACATTTGCATGCAGCATGATTTGTTTGTGAGAAGTTTCATGATGGCTCGCCAGCTGCTCAATTTCTCGGCTTTCTCAAGGGCATGCCATGAGCTCTTATAAAAAAACAGCATGCCGCAAGGGAGATGTGCAACATGGATCATGCATATATATATGTATATATATACATATACATATTTATATGTATGGCAGGCAAAAGATAAAGCATGCATCGCCTCGGCGCCTATATATACAGGGCGGTCATGGAAAGCATGCATGCATGATAATATAAAGCTAAGTTGTTTTGTACATACATATATATATAGCTTGGCCATGGAGGTGCGCTTGGCGCAGGAGCTGTTTGTGGCGCGCGGAGAAGTGACGCGGAAAATCCCCAGCAACTTTTTGTGCACGGTGGAGGGAGTGCAGTACGTGCAGTTGCGGCCGACGTCGCCCTGGCTCTGCAGCATCGTCTGCGGGAAGTGCCCACGCGGCATGTCGCTGGCGAGCTCCCCGCAGCTGGAAGAGCTGAAGAAGCTGCGTGACGGCGCGCTGGAAGCCGCGTTGGGGGGTGCAGTTCCTGCAGAGAACTTGTTTGGGGAGGAGCGAGCGCCCAAGAGGCGGAAACAGCAAAGTGCCGAGGAGGTGCGCGCGGTGACCGTTGATATAGATGGGACCCAAGTGCGGATGTTGGCGCCGCCGCGGCGGGGCTTGCGCCCGGACCTGCATGTGGCGTGCGACGGCGCGCAGCTCGCTGCGGTGTTTACGAGGCTGGCGCAAGACTGCGATGCCTGTGCTGGCTCGGAGGCCAGGGACTACCAGCGCACGGGGCGCTATGCGGCCCACGCGCAAGGACGCGGGCGCGGTACACGCGGGCGCCCCCGAGGCTCGCGCCGCCGCGGAGTGGCAGGGCGTGCGGCGCCCGGCGCGCCGCGCGCGAGACAGGTGCCCGCGGAGGAAGAGCAGGAGGAGGAGGACGAGGAGAGTGCGGATGAGGATGCAGAGGACGGAGAGCGCTGAATAGCGGCTTTTACAGTTTTGCGCAGGATCTGCGACCGAAGGAACCAAAATAAGGGAAGAGCCCAGTTGTTTGGCTGCGTTGCATTATTTGTGCACCGTGCAGTAGTATGGAATTTCTTTTTGCAATGCATGGCATGCGTGCGGAATTCTGACATCCGCGCCGCTCCTTATCAAGCTGCAAGCACAGCAGCAAAGCACAGCAGCAAACTTTGCAGCAAACACAGCAGCAAACACAGCACCAAACACAGCAGCAAACACAGCTCCAAGCACAGCAGCAAACAAGGCAGCATGCATGCGGCCTTCCTCGCACTTGCACTCATGCAGCCAAGTCTATATAGGCACACGCACTTAAAGTACATGGAGCCTTGTAGGCACAGTCAAGAAAACGCCATGTAGGCACACGCACGAAAGCGCTTTAGGAGCCACTGTAGGCTGTAGGAGGAGTGTATAGGAGGGAGCCACTGTAGGCTGGAGCCATGGTCAGCATGCCAAGGGACGTGCTGCTGGAAATGGTTGCAACCCTCGAGTTGGCGCGGAACACGCGGGTTCTCAACGAAGCCGAAGAGCGCTTAGTCGCTGAGTTTCGCAAAAGCGAAGGGGAGCGGGCACAAGCTGCCAAGGAAGCGGAGGACTGCATGGCATGTTTTCTGTTCATTTTTTTTGAAGTTTAATATATATATATATATGTATACATATTTATGAATATCTGTGTATACATAATTATAAATATAAATATAAATATAAGTATAAGTATATATATATATATATATAAGTACATATATAAGTTCATATTGCACTATATAAACCCGTTTATACGCCTATACTTATCTTCCATGCAGGACGCGTATACGACCAGCCCGTCCCAGGAGCCCGCAGCGGCTGAGAAGGAGCCCAGAGAGGCTGAGCCCATGGAGGCTGACGAAAAGCACGAGGAGCCTTCAAAAGCTGCAAAGGAGCCCGCGGAGGCTGCGTCGCCTGACTCCCCGGACTACGAGGAGCCGAGCCCGGCTCAGGAGAAGGAGCCGGCTGAGGCTGAGCAGCAGCAGACGGAGGACGAGCCTGAAAAGGCTGAGGAGGACAAGGAGGAGGCGCCCGAAGAGGCGGAGAAGGACCTGGGGCCGCCGGCAGACCCAAGGCCGCGGCCGAAGGTAAGCAAGAAGCGGGAGACCGAGGAGCGCAGAGTCGCTGACGACACAGCAGAAGAGCGCCAAAGCCGCTTTCGCAGGCAGGAGGAAGTGCGCTCGCTGCAGTTTCAGGCGCAGATGCAGGAGCACGCGGAGATGCTGAAGCGAATGAGGGCGCAAGAAGAGGACGAAATCCGCAGACGCCGAAACATGTTCGAACAGGAGCGCCGCGACAGGGAGCGCGAGGACGCTGACAACCAGCGCCGGTGGCGGGAGGATGAGGAGGAGCAGGAGCGCCGACGCAGGCGGGCGGAGCAAGAGCGCCGGGACAGGCGGGAGGCGCGAAGCAACGTGGAGTCGGAGGCGGACCGGCGCCCGCAGGGGCGAGAGCGCGCTGACGATCGCGATCGCCGGCGCGATGACCGCGACTACAGGGATCGGCAGCGCGAGGAGCGCTACGAGCGCGCCCGCCGCGACGACCGTCCCCGGCGCGGCGACCGCGACTTCAGCAGTGCTGCTCGGGTATAATTGTTATATAGTATTTTTTTTGTGTTAGACAGGATTATATATACTATATATATATATACACATATATTTACATATGTATACTTGTTTTGGTTATTCAGTGTCTTCTTAACCTTTGTTAACTGCATCTGAGGAGGAAGAGCGCCAGAAAGGCGGTGGAAAGGGGGGCCCACGAGGCCGTGGCCGAGGACGCGCGCCGATGGACGCGAACCGAGGGGGAGCCCAATCCAAGGTGGGGCTGTTGATCCGCTGCGAAATGGATCAGGGGTGGGATGGTGAGCTCCAGCAGCTGGCCCGGCAGTTCCAGGACCAGCTGGACGAGAGGCGTGAGCGCATCGACGCTGGCTCGTGGGCGGATAAGCTCTTTATGCTTTGTCGCGCCGTGCTGGCGGAGCGCGATCGTCCGCGGTTTAGGGAGCTCGCGGACGAGTATATGCGCGCATCCAGTTTGCGGCAGGCCGTCAACAACCGGCGCTGGCAGGATTGGCGCCGAGCGGGCTATGAGTAGGGCGCTGGACGCCGTGCACTTGGGCGCTCGACGCCGCAAGGAGCTCACCAGCAGCTGTCACACTGTAGCGTGGCTGCAAGGGGCGCTTGACGCCGTGCAGCTGCAAAGCAGCTGCCAGCGGCGCACACATGCGGCCTGCCAGAAAGAATATATATATATATATATATATATATTTATATATAACGGTTAAACCTATATATATATATATATATATATATATACAATAACCTTTTGGTTTAGGGGCAGCGCTGCAAGTGTGTGCCGCAAAGGCAGTACAGAAAAACGCCGGCGTGGCCCGCCGAAAAAAAGAAAGATGGTTTCAGTGATAGATTAAATAGATTGAATATGTGATATGGTGCTTTCACCTTTACCGCTATATAGGGTTTAGGGTTTAATAACAAAGATTTTCATTTGCACTTTTAATCTTCTATGCGGGTTGCTCACTATAGTTTGGGATTCTGCGTTAGGGATGTGATGTATAGTTTAGCGATTTGCTCATGTGGATGCTGCTTTTGTGCAGAGATGCGATCGCCACGCTCTGCCGGAATGAAGCAGGAGGGTATAGAGCTGCAAAGCGACCATGTCCATGCATGCATGCTCTTCAGCACGCAGCACGCAGCAGCACGCACCCGCATGCACGCACTGCAGCAAGCACAGCAGCAAGCACAGCAGCAAGCACAGCAGCAAACACAGCACCATTGCAAGCACTATCCACGAATAGGCAGACACGCAAGAGCACAGGAGCACTCTTAGCAGTGTTGCCGCCATGGTGAGCAGAGACATGCTGTCGCGAATGGTGGCCGGGTTGCAAGAAGCGCGCGAGACGCGGACGTTGCTGGACACGGAGGAGCGTTTCATCGCTGGCTTTTACCAAACTTCTGAAGAGGAGGGGGCACAAGCTGCCGTGAACGAGGAGGACTGCATTCTTTGGCATGTTTTCTGGTTTGGGTTAGTTTAATTGTATGTTTTTGTTTGTGTATGTATTTTCAAACTTTATGTTATAAAGTATATAAAGTTCACAAATAATGCTGAATTCTAGAAACCTTTGCTATTTTAGGTTTGAAATAACATATATGGATGCAGGAGCCGGCGGCAGGGCCGTCTGACGAGCCCGTCGAGGCTGCGAAGGAGGAGCCCGAAGAGGCTGAGGCAGCGTCCGAGGAGGACGAGCCGACGCAGGCTGAGGAGGCGGAGGAGGAGCGCATGGGCGCTGTGCACAGGGAGTCCAGCGAGCACGAGCGCCAAAGACGCTTTGAAAGGGAGGCAGAGCAGCGGAGCCTGCAGTTTGAGAGGCAGCTGCGGGAGCACTTTGAGCTGCTGAACGCACTGCGCGCCCAGGAGGAGGCGGACATGGAGCATCGGCGAGAGCAATTCGAGGACGAGATGGCGGAAAGAGAGCGCGAGTGGCTGGAGACCCGACGCCGCTGGGAGGAGGAGGAACGCGAGTGGGAGCGCCAAGATCGGCGGGCAGAGGAGGAGCGCCCTGACCGGCGGGAGGCAAGGGGATCTGGCGACGACCGGCCCCGGCGCGACAATCGCGATGAGGATCGCGATGTTCCTTGGCGCGACAGACGCGATGAGGAGCGGCATGCTCACCGGCGCGAGAACCGCGAGGATCACCGGCGCGAGGATCGCGGCTACAGCAGTGTAACCAAAGCTTGTATTGGTAATTGTTTTTATTTTTAATTCAAGTAGGATAACTGGGAAAAGCTTTCTTTGGTTTATATGGGTTTCGGGTTTATATAAGTTGTTAATGTAAATCTAAGGATATAGGGTTTGATATGATTTTTGTTGGAGCCGCTCAAGCATCCTCGGACTGGCGCCCGGGAGGCGGTCGAACGGAAGGCGCCCGAGGCGGCGGAGCTTCCCAGCAAGCCCAGCATAAAGTGAGCATGCTGATCCATGTTTACGAGACGAGCGGCTGGGGACCGCAGCTGTGGGGCATGGCGCGCAGAATGTCGCGGGCTTTGTTTGCGAGCCGAGACCCTATAGCCATGGGGAGCTGGCTTGACAAGCTGTCGATGCTGATTGAGGCGATCGACGAGGAGGAGGATGAGAGAGCTTTTGTAGAGCTGAAAAATAGGTTCATGTGGGCGCAGAGCTTGCGAAGGGAGGTGCAGGATCGTGCATGGGAGTCTTCGCGCCGGAGCGGGTATCGTTAGGGCGCTGGTCGCCGTGGCCGTCGGCGCTAGTCGCCGCTTTGCATGTGGGCGCTTGACGCCTGTAGAAACCATCGGCGCACAAGTGCGGCCTGTATAAATAAAGGGGTATATATATATATATAACTTTATATACGTATATAGAGGAATAATATATGGGTACTAAAATACCTTAGCTAAAAGGCAACGGCTGCAATTGTGTGCCGCTAGGGCAATATACAGAAAGTCGTGTGCTTCTTCCGACGAGCAAAAAAGAGAAGTGCATCTTTCTGCAATAGATTGAACAGATTGAATAGATTGAGTAAATTTATAGAAGCATAATTATATAAGTTGTTGAATTACAACGATATTAATTGCTAATACTATGTGTACATAGCTTCTAAGTTATGTTATGGTTCTTATAAACCCTTTAAACCCTCACTTCCTTCAACCCTGGAACCCTTAAAAGAAAAAGAAGCCCTGCAACCCCATAACCCCATACTCTTCAAAACCAACCAAACCATAGAACACCTGAACACTATATATTGTAATATCATTAAAGCCTCGCAATGTCTAAAACCCTGAACCTTGCATCGTACAAACCTTCTACATTGCAGAACCCTTAAACCTTAAAATTTTTGAACCCCCGCCACCCTGAAACCATAAAACCCCACAACCCTAAACCCCCACCTGCCAGCACCATTGGTTTGTTTTTTTTATTTTTTGGTAAGTGTGGGGTTGGTGGAAAAAGGATGGAGGAAGGTATAGAAAGGGAGGGGAGAGGAAGGGCAGGGAGGGGAGGGGAGGGGAGGGGAAGGGAGGGGGAGGGGAGAGGAAGGGGGGGGGAGAGGAGGGAAGTGGAGGGGAGAGGAAGACAGGGGGCAGGGGAAAGGGTAGGAGTGTTGTTGTGTGGTGTGAGTGTGGTGCGGGAGTTGGGTGGTGCATGGTGTGAGGGTAGTGTGGGGGTGGTGTTTGGAGGATTGTGTGGGTGTTGTGGGGATGGTACGGAGGTGGTGTGGAAGTGATGCAGGGGTGGTCTGGAGTTGTGTGTGTACACCAGAAGACATGAAAATTCCAATTTATATATATAAATTGGAATTTTCTTTTCGGAAATTCCAATTTATATATATAAATTGGAATTTTCGATTTGGAAATTCCAATTTATATATATAAATTGGAATTTTCGATTTCGGAAATTCCAATTTATATATATAAATTGGAATTTTCGAAAAGAAAATTCCAATTTATATATATAAATTGGAATTTTCTTTTCGGAAATTCCAATTTATATATATAAATTGGAATTTCCGATTTGGAAATTCCAATTTATATATATAAATTGGAATTTCCACGCTCTGTCATTGTGAAAACCCACCAAATCCATGCCAAATAAGAAAGCATGAAGGAAAGGAAGGAGTGGGAGGGGAGCAGAGGGCAGGGGAGTGAAAGAGGATGGGAGGAGGGGAGGGGGGGGAGGGGAGGATGGGAGCGGAAGGAAGTGGAGGATAGGGAAGGGGAGAGGGGAAGGGAGGGGAGAGGGGAGGATAGGGAAGGGGAGAGAGGAGGGGAGAGGAAAGGGTAGT
Source organism: Symbiodinium sp. CCMP2592 (assembly GCA_905221615.1). Taxonomy (NCBI): domain Eukaryota; class Dinophyceae; order Suessiales; family Symbiodiniaceae; genus Symbiodinium; species Symbiodinium sp. CCMP2592. Next base: position 226,799 of record CAJNDT010000137.1, on the reverse strand, counting down.
TGTTGTGTGGCGTGGGGGTGGAGCGGGGGTGGTGTGCGGGTGGTGTGGGGGTGGTGGTGTGAAGATGGTGTGGTTGTTGTGGGGGTAATGTGGAGGTAATGTAGGGGGGTGGAGGTGTTGGTGTACTACTTTAAAGTACACACCCATTTCACCTTCGAGCACACCCCCCAAGCAAAAGACGCACCGTCCGCCACCAGCCCACCCTCCCACCCACAACCCGCACACAGCGTGCTAGCCACCAGCCCACCCTCGCACCCACAACCCGCACACACCGTGCTACTTAATAACCTATACATTAATTTTATTTGCAAACCCACACCGCACCCGTGCAACCATCAACCAGCACCCAGACACACGCCAACCCAAACCGTCAAATACTAACCCGAACCCTAAACACAAAACCCAAACCCCAAAAACACTTAATCCTAACTATAGCATAAACACTGCAGCACCAAACCAGAAACCGCAAACCCCTGCAACACCCAACATGTAATCTTTTACCCCTATGCAGCAACCGCTGACCCTGAAAGCCCAAATCTCTAACTCTAAACTTTCCAAACCCCAACCCGCCAACCGTAAACACCAAAACCCACACCCTCAACCCTTAACCCTAAACCCTTAAACCCCAAATCCTTAACACTATGTAGCTTTTCTTGGAAAACTAGAACCCGAAAGCCAAACCTCCAACCCCGCTAACCCAAAAGCTTAACCCTCAAGTATAAAGCCTTGAAACAAAAAATGCAGTGCACGCACCTGTGTTTTTTCAACCGAGCTCGCTCCGTACGGTTTACTGCCGTTTCGGCACACACTTGAAGCCCTTCCTTAAAATATGAAACTGTATTCTATGCACTTTTACATTATCGCTTGCTAGATATTTATATTTCGGGCCGCAAGTGTGCGCCGCTTCCAGCTGTACCGGTTGGCGACGCCAGCGCCCTCCATCCGGCGACAAGCGCCCCTCTCGGCGCTTCACGCCCTCTAGTCGTAGCCGCGGTTGCGCCACCCCTGCCACCGCTTGTTCTCCACGGCGGTGCGCAGGGGTTGGCTGAGCTCCATCCACTCCTCCTGCAAGTCCTGCACCCTGTCGGCATCCTGCTGGTCTATCGCTATGCACAAGCGCCTCAGCTTCTCAGCCCACGAATTCTCGGGGATCCGCGCTGTGCGCGCGTCCAACTCGCCCAGAAAGCGCTCTGCCAGCTCTGCAAGGTCTGCACTCATCCCATCGCGTTCAAACGCGCACACCAGCACGGCGACCTTTGTGACCGCGCCCCCTCGTCGGCGATCCAAAGGCGTTCCATGCTCAGCCTCCTCTTCACGCCCCACGACGTTCTCGTATCGCGCCTCGCGCGCCTTTCCTTTCCCGCCAGCACCGGCGCCCTTCCCGCCGCGGTGGCTGCTGCTCGCTGCTCCAGAGCGCACGTGGCCACTGGTCCGGGAATCCTGAGATGTGTTAAATAGACATGCGTAGATAGATATATAATATATAGAAAAAATAACAAAAACACAAAGGAAACCAAGCATCCTCACTGTCATCCTCGCCATAGCGGCGCCGACGGCGATCATCACGCCCCTCATCTGGTCGATCTTGCCGGCGATCATCACGCCCCTCATGTCGGCGATCACGCCGGCGATCATCACGCCCTTCGTCTCGGCGATCGTATCGCCTGTCCCGGCGCTCTGCATCGCTGCGACCTTCCTCCCGCCGGCGACGGCGCTCCTCCTCCGCCTCCCGCGCCCAGCGCGCCTGCGTCTCGCGCCACTCGCGCTCCCGGTCCGCGAACCGCTGCAGTTCCTCGTCGCGCCGCGCGCTGATCTGCGCGTGCATCTCCGCCATCTCCTCCTCAAAGCGTCTCCTGCGCTCCTTGTCCTCCTCCTCCAGGCGACGCATGCGCGCCCTATAGTCCTCCTCCAAGCGGCGTCTGCGCTCTTCGGACTCCGCCTTACGGCGCTCTCTTTTCTGCTTCTTCAACAGCTTCCTGGACTTGTCCTCCTGCGAGCTCTCCTCCGCATCCTCCGCCGCCGACCGTGTCCGCTCTCGCCCCCGGGGCGCCTCCGCCACATTGGGCGCTTCCGTCTGAACCGGGCTCGCTGCCTCCTCTGCTTTACAGCCCACCGGCGGCTCCACAGCAGCCTCGGCCTCCGCCGCCTCCTCAGCCACCTTGGGCTCAGCCGCCTCCTCAGCCACCCTGGGCTCAGCCGCGTCTACGCGCGCAAGGTAGTCGTCGCAAGCGTCCACCAGCGACTGGGCGCTGCTCAGCGTGGTGTCAGCCGCCAAGGGCTCCGGAGCCGCCTCCGGCACCTCAGCCGCATTGGGCTCCGTCCTCGGGCTGGTCACCGGCTCCTGCCAAGCTTATGTATATACACATATGTATATATATATATATATAAATTTATAAAGAAGTAAATATATAAGTGTATATATGTATATACACCTACAAATATGTATGTTTGTCTTTGTTTTTCCTGGGCATGTGATACAGAAATTTTAACCTTGGAACCGCACCCTTCATAAATATAGCGGTATAAGACCCTTAACCCATGCAGCCTTTGAACGGTGATGACTTAAGATGTCTATCAACACCTTGGTATGGAAATGGCAATAGCATATTTATATAGTATATATAGATGTATAGACATATGTATATATATATTGTATATAATATATACATATATATATAATATAGGGTTTTGGTTAAAAGCCAAAAAAAGCCGGGCTCCTCGGACTCGGTCGCAGAGTCACCTTTCGCCGCCATGGGCGCACTGCTACCAGCGTCCAACTCGCTCCTTTCTTGCTTTTCTGCAGCTTGTGCACTCTTCTTGTGCTCGCTAAGAAAGCGCTCCTCAGCTTCCGTGAGCTTTCGCGATGAACGCGCCGCTTCCAGGGATGCCACAAAATCATCCAGGATCTGCTTGTCCATGGCTCCGACGCCAGACGCAGAAGGCGTTTACAGGTCTTAGAGTGCTGTGAACTGCATATATACTGCAAGTGGCCTATACCGTATATAAAGTGCTCGGCCTTGAAAGTTCTATGCAGCCTACAAAGTGCATGCTCTATATACCCTCCTATGCATGCCTTGTTTCAAGCTTCATTGATCGCAGTGTTCGCTGGGAGTGCTGCTGTGCGTGTTGCTGTGCGTGCTGCCGTGCTGTCTGCTGTGCGTGTGTGCCTGCGGGAGCTTGCAACGACTTCACGAAGCTACTCATGCACCCACCGACACTTGAAAGAGCGGCGTGGATCGACAAATGTTTCCTCAAGCTGAATGTTGCGCTTCGCAAATAGCACGGCTTTCAAGCATGTATAACCCAGTTTTGCAAGAATTCATGCTATATAACCATTTCATGACGTTGTATATATATATATATATATATATATATATATATACTTCCATCTAATGAAATCATGGCCCTTAAGCCGGTCCACTTCAAAAATAGCTGCACGGGCTACATCAATGCCTGGTGCATGTATAGAATTGCTCCAAGGTCAAGCATGCATACATACATAGATCTAGAAATGCCGCGTAGGCCCGTGTCCGTGCATGCCGCCCTGGCAGCGGAGTCCTCCGGCGAAGAGGGCGCCCCTGAGGCGGAGTCCGAAAGCAGCATATCCACAATGGTGCGCACATCGCAATGCGTGGACTGCGGCGGCGAGGAATCCCATGTCATGATTGTGCGCCCAGTGGAGTTTGGCCCCTCGGCTACGGAGAGCAATAATCTGTGCTGGGAATGCGCAGCGGCGCAGCTCTTGCGGTACAACAACCGCGAGTGGCCTGCCAACGGTGGTCGGAGCATTCAATTGCTGTTTTTGGACGAGCCCTCCAGCAACACGGAGGATGAAGCCGACGTGCCGGAGCAGGCAATTGACGCCGTGTGCACATGCTGCACTCGCTTTGTCGTGTGCTTGGAGATGGAAACCGACCGGTTTCATCGAGAGCAACTTTGCTGGACATGTGCTGCCATTCGGTTTCTGCAAGCGCACACGGGACAAGTGACTTTCTCTTCCCAGCTGCGGTGCCTGTGAGCCTGCGTCCTTGTGCGGCTTTCGCAAACGTTTGGGCAAAACTGCCTGCGAAAGGGTGCGGTCCTCGCAGACAATGTCATGCTTTGACAGCAAAAAAAAGAAAGGCATCATGTGCGTGCGGCCGTTCTTCTGTTTTAGAGCAGACATTCGATCGAGCATTGGAAACTGGTTTGCTTGTTGTGGTGCCGCGTATATACAGCGGTTCCTGCGAAGAGAAGCATGGAAGCAGAGCAGCATCAGCGCTGCAGCATGCATGCACAGGCTTTTACGGCATGGACAATGAACAAGCACACAACAAATGCAGCTTCACATGGGCATATATATATATATATATCTCTGGTTATCCAAGACGCAGTGTAAAAGTATATGTGGCATGAGACACATCCATTTAAGCGAACCCGTCCTTTGTTTTTGGAAAACCCTGCAAGGTCCGAGTGCTGCGAACAGCAGAAGTGCACTGAACATGCCTATGTATATATATATATATATATATATATATATATATTAAAGAAAACTTGACACATTCGGACCTTGCGGGAGCCATCATGGCGGCTGTGTGGGGCACAGCCGACTGTGTGCGGGAGATCGCAGAAGTCGCGGAGCTTTTGCGTGCGCGCAGTACCTGCGGGGGGGGCGCACCGGAAGAACTACGCCGAGGCCTTGTGAGCAATATAGTTGCTAAGTTGGAGCGCGCAGAAGAATGCGATGCGGGCCGAATGTACCAAGTCATTGGCCAGCATGCGAGTGTGCTCGGTGACTCCAAAGAAGTTTTGGCAGCAGCTGTGGACCAGCGCCTTCGAGGCGGGGAGCAGCCAGGGCACGCGAGTGCGTTCAAAGTGCAGAAGGTGCCGCAGTCGCTCTTACACCTGCAGAACTACTGCACGGAGCAAGACTGGGTGCGCTTGCTGCAGCCCGGGTCTGTGGGCGTGCACGCCTTGGCGCAACTTTTGCGGAAGCTCGGGGTGCAGTCCTTAAAGGAGGACACGAAGAAGCACGCAACCTGCGTGCTGGCGGCGTGGCGTGTGGCGAACGGGAGTGCTCCGCCGACGCAGGGAGAGCTCTTGCAGCTGGCGCAGACCTTGACGCAGTCTTTTGCGGCTGACAAGACGGCGGCGGCGCCCGGGGTGGCGGCTTTGCGCTTGTACCCGAGCGACCCGGCTCACTTGAGTGCGGAAATGCACACCGCGCTTTTTGGCAGCGAGACCCCCATGGCTAAGGAGCTCCCTTTCCTGGCGGAAGCTGTGTCTTTGTGCCGCGTGCGCAAAGACAAGACGCAGCGCGCCCCTGTGGCGACGCCGCTTCGGAGTGCGGTCGACCCGCAAGCCCAGCTGCAGTTCATGCAGAGCTTGCAGACCTTCGCGGGCTTCCTCATGCAGGGGCAGCCGGGAGTGCAGACGCCCGGTCTGCAGATTTTCCACAAGCCGCAGGGGGCTTTGCAAGGTGCAGAAGCTGCAGCACCTGGAGCTGCACTGCAGCTGGCCTTGCCGGGAGCTCCGCAGGGAGCTGGTTCGAGTGCACCAGCTGCAGGCCAGCTCGCGCTGCCTGCGCCGGCGACGCAGCCCGGTGCGCCCGCCGCAGCGCCCCCCGCAGGTGCACCTGCTGCAGCTGCTTCGCTGCCGCCCAGCGCCGTGCCGCCCTTGGGTCTGCAGCAAGTGCAGGAACAACAGCAGCCAAGCGAAGCGCAGCAACCTGCGGCCGCAGCTGGGGAGCCGCAGCCTGCTGACAAAGACCTCAGCCTGGAGGAGTACGAGCAAAAGGCTTTCGAGCAGTTGGGTGCACGAGGTGCAGACCAGACAAAGGCGAAAGCAAAGGCCAAACCCAAGGCCAAAGCCAAGGCCAAAGCCAAGGCCAAAGCCAAGGCCAAAGCCAAGGCCAAAGCCAAGGCCACAGCCAAGGCGCCTGCAGCAGCGAAGGCGAAGGCCAAGGCGAAGGGTGCGCCCAGTGCGGCGGTGAAGAAGGGGTGCAAAAAGTGCAGAGGGAGCAAGTCGCAGTGCGCACAATGCTTGAACCCCAACTTCAACGGCGAGCGCTTGACGCGGGAAGAGTGGAGGGCATGGTACGGCAGCTGAGGGCGAAGCTTCGCCGTGCTCTGCTTCGCGCCAAAGGGAGGGCTCCGTGCAGCCGCTTTAGGGGAGGGGACTCAGCATGGACTGCCATGCCTGCAGGGGGCAAAAAAGGCTTTATCTGCATGCAGCCATCTCGCACGACATGCACCTGCCTTAAACAAAGCACTTGCTTGCAGAATCCTGACAAGCGCCATGCATGCATGTGCCTGCGATCTCAAGGAAGCTTCCGTGCACATGGGAAGCAACACGTGTATATTATATATGGGGCAAACGCTATAAGCAGCCAGAAATATTTTAAATTGATGCATGCATATAAGTTTATACATATATATGGGTTTAGGATTTTCACATACATAGCTGGGCAGTGTAAGAGCATGCATGCACATGATATATTAAGCTGCAGAACACATGCTTATAAGAAGCTCTTCGGAAAACATCCATGCCGTAGGTTTTGCACTGCTTTATAGAGCTCGAGGTAGCTGCCGGGAGGGGCGCTCCTGCAGCGGCATGGAGCGCCCAGCCAAGCTGCAGAAGCTTGACAACCTGCGGCGGAAGGTTCCACACGTGAGCAAATCTGCTTTGAGCGCCATCTTGGCGGAAGTGGCGGAGGAGGGCGTGCCCGAGTTGCGGCAAGCGCATCATATGCGGGAAGCAACGCGGCAGGTGTTGGAGCAGAGCAGCCTATATGGGCCCTTGCTGGACAGGTGCTGCTTTGTCAGCAAGAAAGGGCTCCAGCAGCCGGGAGCGCTGATGGTCAACGTGGCCTCCTTGGTCGCTGCTGCCTTCGGGCAGGGTGGGAGCTTCACACAGCTTGTCAAAACGACGTATGCCCGAGTGCCTTGCTCCATGGAGCGCCCATGGCAGTTCGTGTTGTACACGGACGAGGTGAGCCCTGGCAACGTGCTGGCTAATCGCCAGAGTCGCAAAATCTGGGTCGCTTACTGCAGTTTCGTGGAGTTCGGTGTGCATTTGACCCAGGAGCCCGCGTGGCTGGTAGCGGGCGTTTTCCGCAGCGACTTTGTGCAGGGGCTGAGTGCCGGCATCGGGCAGGTGGTGCGAGTCATGCTGGAGCGCATCTTTTGCGAAAAAATCTCGCCACAGACCGGTCTCGTGGTGAAGGACCCGGAGGGCGAGCCTTTGCGGCTGTTTTTCCGCATGGGCATGTTCTTGCAGGATGGCGCCGCCCAGAAATTTGTTTTTGGGATTAAAGGCGATGCTGGGAGCAGGTTTTGCATGCTGTGCAAGAATGCGTGTGCTTTCAACAGCAGCAGAGACATCCATGGAGAAGAGGATGACGAAGTCTTCTCGGGCGTGTGCGACTTGCTGCGCAGGAGCGACCTGGCGCTGTGCTCCGACGCGGAGGTCTTCGAGAGCGTGGACCGCTTGAAGAAGCGAGCCGACGAAGGCTGTTCCAAACAGGACATGGCGCGCTGGCAGCAGGCCACTGGCTTCAATCTGGAGCCGCATGGCTTGCTTCTGGCGCCGAAACTGCGCAGCGTCTTGCGTCCGGTGTCGCAGTACTGCCATGACTGGATGCACGCCACGTGCGCAAACGGGACGCTGACGCTTGTGCTTTTTTTGGTGCTGCAGACCATGCAGCAGGCGAAGGTGCCGGCGTGGCAGATGCTGCTCTTCCGGCTGCATACATGCATGCTTTCTATATATGTTTGAACGACATGCAATCTACCTACAATTTTTTTTGGTTTTCATTTTTGCATCTTCTGCAGGTCCGACTATGTGGGGCAGTGGACATTGCCGCGGGCGACCTCCATGCCGCACTTGAGCGAACTGTTTCAAAAAAAGAAAATGGAGGGCTCCATTGCAGCCAAGAAGTTCAAGTGCACGGCGAGCGAAGCCTTGGCGCTATATCCCATCGTGCGCAGATGGCTGCGAACCGGTCCCATGCAGCGTGGGCAGTGCATGCCGGCTTGCGAGGCTTTTTTGCTCATGGCCGAGGTCGTGGACATGCTGCATGGTGCGCAGAGGACGCAGCCCATCTCGCGAGTGCAACTGCTGCATGCTGTGGAGCAAGCGCTCGTGGGCTGTGTGCAAGCCGGTTGGGAGCACAACATGATCAAGAAGTTTCATTGGTTGCTGCACATGCCGGACACCCTGGAGCGCTTCGGGCAATTGCCGGCCTGTTGGACGCTGGAGCGCAAGCACCGCATGGTCAGTCGCTATGCCTCCACAGTGCGGAACACGCAGAAATACGAGCAGTCCTTGCTGGAAGAGACCTTGGCGCACGACCTTGCGGTGTTGCGGGCGCCAGGCTTGTTCGCGCAGCACTGCGATCTCTTGGAAGAGCATGACTGCTCCAAGAAGCTTCTGGAGCACCTGGCTGCTGAAGGGCTTGCGTGCGAGGGTGCTACCTGCAGCGGTCGCGCGCGCCTTGCTAGTGGGCAGGTGGCTTGCTTGAGGGATGTGGTGTTGAGCACAACTGGTGCTGCTGGCCAGGTGCATGCGTTTTGCAGACTTGGGGGGCAAGCTTTCTGCCTGTTGGAGCTGTACGAGCTGAAGGAGCACCAAGCACAGCTTGAGAGTGCACATTGGACACCCCTGGGCCAAGGTTTGCTGCAGCCGTTGAGCGAAATCCGCTGTTGTCTCACCTACGCTCGCAGAAATGCGATTGTGACTGCACTGC
>CAJNDT010000137.1:47500-217974 GCA_905221615.1 Symbiodinium sp. CCMP2592 | reverse complement strand
TGGGTGTCCTTCAATGTTCTATAATTGCTACTATAGTGCATGTATGCCAAGCAGCTCCTCTGCAAAGAGTGTACCTTTGCTGTTGAGCTTTAACAGATCGAGAGAAAGGCATCGTTTCGGGCGTTTCGCAATCAGTACAAAACACACCTGGACCCAGCACCAACTGCACGCCCTATGAGGTCCAAACCCGACCCTGAAAATCTCTCTCTCGCTCTCTCTCTCTATCTCTCTCTCTCTCTCTCTTTCTCCCTCTCTTTCTCTCTCTCTCTCTCTCTCTCTCTCTCTCTCTCTCTCTCTCTCTCAAGCGATGCAGGTCCTTCAGCAACCCTGATTAATAACTTGTTAACTTCTGTAATCCGCCTTTAAACCTTTATCGAAACGCCTAAACTCTACAAACCTAAACCCTAACTAACCCCTCCACCCTGCAGCCCTGAACCCGCAACCCTAAAACCCCGAAACCCTTCTGTGTCTCCTGAGCTGCAGTTTCTGCGCATCGGGTGGGTAGGCTGCTTCGAGAAATCCCTAGAGGAATGGGAACCCCTCCAGTCACCCTAAACCCTGAACCCAAATCCTAAATACTCCTGAGTTGCAGTTTCTGTGTATGGGATGGTAGTTGATCTCTGGCCACTGCTCAAAGGCCGAGTCTATCGCCTCCTCCACCTTGACAAGGCTACGGAAGGGCGAGCCAGATTTGGGGGATTAGGGGGTTTAGGATTTAGGACTTGACAAACGGCCAGGTATACTCTGTCGGCTTGAGTTACGGGTTGCTACAAGGGTTACTTCAAGGATTCTAGATGGGTTTAGGGCATATTTTGAGGCCTATTACATATGCTATGGTGGAATTAAGGATTATAGCGGGATACGGTGCTACAGCCTACCACTGTTGGTATTCGCTTTAGGTATTCGTTTGCATGCGTCAGCAGCACCAGTGTGTTTATCATACAGCCGGGATTCTAGCTTCCGGAGCTTGGGGCATACGTCTAGGGCTTAGTGAGTTCGGTGAACCCAGCACCCACTCCCCGGAACGTGAAGCTCACGAATATACACTTCAGGGACTGGGTCATATTTGATGATAAGCCAACTTCAGATGCACATTCCACTGCTCACCCGAAACAGACAAACCGCTGAGCTTACACAGGGGTTGTGCTGCAATACACTTTACTGCACTATGTGTATAGACACTTACTCATCACAAGAAAGTCCACACATGTCGCGTATAAGCCGGGCTCCATACTCAAGCAAGAAGGACCGTCTGTGCATCAAGCCCAAGGCTAAGTTCGAACCACAACAGAAGCATCTCCTGCAAAGACAACTTGAACGATAGTAGATTCAAAGCCCAGGTACTCTTCTTCTGGAGGTCTCCATGTTCTTTCTTGATCCCAACCGGAATGTTTTTTGCTCACCGACTGAATGGCGACCCACAGTTACAAGCGCCTCATGGGACTTAGTAAGTAAGGTTATACGTAGGTTATAATTAGGATAACCCCACTTAGGGGACTTATAACCCGAATTATAACCTACTTACTAAGTCCCATGAACCTCTAAGTAGTACTGATCTAAGTAACGGCAATGGTACAAATGCATAGAGACAGCGAGCGGAACACCAATGAGGGATACCAACTTGACAATCGTCAGTTAAGGGACCCACAAGCTAAGGAATACTATTCCAACTACTGAGGCCCCCCGATATTGCCGCTCCCTTTCCGCCTGTTCTTCTGACAGAGAGGTCCTGGGTCAAATCAGGTGAGGTTGGTTGACTGATGCATCAAAAATTTAAGGTTGGTTTGGGGGTTAGAATATCAGAGGTTTGGGGGGTTATAGGATATCAGAGAAAAATACAGGGCCCAATCTAGTGATATTGGGGCATGTGTTCGCTTAGGGTTGGGGGTACTAACCGAAATGGTGAACCCGTGGGGGTTTGAGGGTACTTGGGGTTTCGGGTTGGGGGTGATTTTTAATGTTTAGGGTTCAGGGTTGTGGGGTGTTTAGGGTTTAGGGTTTGGGGGGTATTTAGGGTTTAGGCTTTTAGAGTTTCGGTGGTATTTAGTGTTTACCCTAAGGCCCAAAGTAGTTCCTTTTGGGGGCTTCATATGAAGAATCCTATATATGAGGTAATCCCCCAAAAAGAACTTACTTTGGGGCCTATGGGTAATGTTGGGGTATTTAGGAGTTGGGGTATTTAGTGTTTACTTAAAGGCTCATGGGACTTAGTAAGTATAAGGTTTTAAGCAGGATTATAACTATATCCGACTTAAAGACGTTTGAGTTTGGGGCGACGGGGCTTGGGGGCTTGCGGGCTCATCGGGCTTGGTAGTGAACGCTGCACCCGAAACAGTAAAGCCCGACCCACCCAAGCCCCAAATGCACCAAAGCCTACCCTCTGAACCCTTTCCTTGTAGAGAACAACAAACCCCAAGCTCCAAAGCCTACACACCCTGAGGCACAGACATGCCCATGAATACCGACTCGCGGTAGGCGTGCACGGCATGCTGCCTAGGCCTCCGATGAAGGCGTTCTTCTCGTAAGGGATTTTCGGGCGGTCTGGTCTATGCTTTGCTTCGAAGCTAGTACGAATGGCCTGCCGGTTTTCCGGTAAGCAAAGAAAGATACGATGTCCAAGGACTCATTCGACACTTCCGACTGAACTTGTACGAGTGTAGGGTTTCAAGAAGCTTCTCACGGGTTTGAAGTTTGAGGTTTTGACCGTCACTCACAGGAGCAACATGGTCTGAGGTTCCTCAACCCAAGGCCCAAAACACTAAACCCTACACCCCCAGACCCTAAACCCGAAACCCCAAACCGAGCCAGTGGGAGCAGTATCCGAAGCCCTCCTGCCTGTTGCATCTGATTCCGGAGAGCTCAGTATCTCCCCAGCCAAAGAAGTACTCCTCGGGACTCGGCGCGTTGTATGCTCATCTCATTATAGTATGTTATGCCCTCTTATGTTCCAGTATTTTACTCCATGTTTCACTATGGTATGCTATAGTCTGTTATATATGATCGGATAATATACCATATCAGATGTGAGTCATGTCAATCGAAGTTTCGGATTTGAGGGGCCGCCCTGACCGTCTGGATCGAGGCGCGACAGACTGAGATCCCGAACAAAAGCCTCAAAGTCTAAACGCCTTCCCCAACTTCAACCCAAGCCTTGTCTTGGGTTTGGGGGCATATTCCACTATAGAAATACACTAGAATCTAGTAATAGAATACGGAACCGGTAGGATCAATCATTCCGACCCCGACATTGCCTCCGACCCAAAGAGCTGTCCAACACCCGAAGGCTCCGAGGAGCAGGGACTAGCCGTTTAGGGTTTAGGGGTTAGGGTTTAGGGTTTAGGGGTTAGGGTTTAGGGGTTAGGGATTAGGGTTTAGGGTTTGGGGTTCAGGGTTTAGGGCTCAGGTCAAAGCCTATCGCCTTCCTCGACCAAGAGCTGTCGTATACTGTGCGGTATTATACTATACTACGTACTTTATGTGTTATGGTACAGCAGAGCAACATATGGCACAACATAGTTTCACGTATTACAAGATACCGTAATGCAGTAAAGGCAGTATCATGTAGTTCAAGATTGCCTAGCATGGAATATTTCCAAAACCTCCAAGGAGTTGTACCGTGAACACTCAAGGCCCAAGACCTCCAAGCAAGGATGTGAGCCCTCAACCCTAAACCCTAAGCTGTGCAACCCGCTACTTGTAGCATGTGCCCCAAAACTCTCCACACCCGCACAAGAGGATGTACTGGCTAAAGCCGGCAGAACCGTTTCGGGGATCCCGCCAAGAACTAACTTGGAGAACTACCCAGACCCCAGAATCCAAGCATCGAATGTGTAGATCCACCAAGCCTAACCCGAAGACCCGAACTCCTAAACTCCCCAACAAAACAACAAACTCTAAACCCTCAACTCCCAAGACATAAGCTCTGAAATATCAAAGTAGAAGTCCTACACTCCCGAAAACCGTGAAATCCCAAACCATAAATCCGAAACCGTCAAATCGCACACCCTAAACTTCCTAAACCCGAAACCCCCCAGGCCCTGAACTGCCCTAAACTCCCAAAGCCCGTCGCTGCAAGGCGGCTGTGCCCAGAACTTCAACGCCGGCGTGGAAGAGACCCAGACTGGCCTCGGGAGCTGCAGGTGTACTTAGGGGCTCCTTGAAGGGATCTATAAGGGTTCCTTAAAGGGATCTACAAGGGTTCCTTTAAGGGATCTACAAGGGTTCCTTTAAAAGGATTTATAGGGTTCCTTATTATGGGATCTATAGGGGTTTAGGGTTTAGGGTTTACTAAGAGGATCATGGGACTTAGTAGCTCGGGTTATAATCCGCCGAGGCCAAAGGCCTCTGGCGTCTTGATGGTTAATACTAACCAACCCTCTACCTAATCCTTCTCCCTGCAGCCCAAACGCAAACTTCCACCCGTTTTTAGCGACTGTTTTCGACCCCCTTGCCCGGCTTCCGTCCTTTTTTGCTGCCGAATTTGCCTCCCCTCCTCCTGCCCCTCCCTACCCCCTCCGCCCGCCCTGCCCCCCCCTGCCCTGCCCCCCCGCTCCGCTGCCCCCCCCCTCCCCCCTCCCTCTCTCTTCTCCCCCTGCGGCCCGTCCTCCCCTCTGCCCTCCTCGCTCGTTTTCCTTTTTTGGTTCCCCACCCTTCCGTCTTGTCCTGCCCTCGCGTGTTTTTTCGATTGCCTGCTCGTTTTCTTTCACCTTTTTTTCTCTTTCGGCCTGCCCCCGGCTCCACTGTCTTTTCTTCTTATGTTTCGTTTGCGTGCTTCTTTCCTGCTTCCTCGTTGAAGCTCTCGTTTTGCTGTTTTGTTCCGGCCCCTTTTCCCACCCTTCCGTCTTGTCTGCACTTCTTTTGGCTTGTTTTCCTTCCTTCCCCCCTCCCCCTCTTGCTGGCCCCCCCTTCCTCCTCCGGCCGGCCAGTCCACCCTTCCGTGTTGTCCTGCGATCGCGTATTTTTTCGACCTTTTCTCCTCTTTCGGCCTGCCCCCCACCGAGCCGGCTCCACTGCCTTTTCTTCTTATGTTTCGTGCCTGCCCCCCCCCGGGCCGGCTCCACTGCTTTTTCTTCTTATGTTTCGTTCGCGTGCTTTGGCTCTCCTGCTTCCTCGTTGAAGCTTCCCCCCCGCCCCCCGACCCTCCCTCCCTTCCCCGGCCCCCCTCCCCCCGGGCCTTCCCCCGGCCCCTTTTCCCACCCTTCCGTCTTGTCCTGCCCTCGCGTGTTTTTTCCATTGCGACTTTTTCGTGCACTTCTTTTTGGCTTGTTTTCTTCCCCCCCCCCTCCCCCCCACCCTTCCTCCTCCGGCCCCCCCTTCCTCCTCCGGCTTCCCCTTGTTTTTTGTCTTCTGCCTGCTCGTTTTCTTTCACCTTTTCTTCTCTTTCGGCCTGCCCCCGGCTCCACTGTGGGTTTTGCTGCATGTGTTTGCTCTACACTTGCCACACTTCTCCAAGTAGCCCTGACCCTGCAACTAAATTACACCTGCTTTAAGAGGCCCTTCGCAGTTTGGCCCCTCCTCTGCGCCCCTGCTGGCCCTACTGCAGCCGGCGGCCGAGGCGGGCTGCGTAGCATTAGAATTAGGGTAACTGTACTTATAACTACTTATATCCCCACTTAGGGTACTTATAACCGTACTTACTAAGTCCCATGATCCTCCAAGTATGGGATTTGGGAGATATAGGGGGCCTTAATAACTCTCTTCTTCAATAGCCGGGCCCCAAAAAGTTCGAACTTTCTAAGATGGACCAACTATATGAGGCCAAAAAGTTTAAAGTCCTCCCCTTGGGAACCTAAGATAAATAGAATAGTATTCCTGAGGGTTGCATACTGCAGAACCCCACACTTTATCACTAAGGCCCCTCGACAGTGGGCTGAAATTTCCGATGTCAAGTCAGTCTGTCACTACTCGTAAGCGAAAAATTTGGCTTAGATATACGGTTTAGAGGTTAGGGGTTAATTAGAGGGTTTCGACGACTAAACCCGACGACCTGGATACGAAAGCAGCCGCTACATTAGCTATAGATACAGGCATGCATGCGCATGTATACGCATGTTTTTGGCAGGAAATCGGGTAAGGTAGACGAGGGTAGCGTAGCGCAGAGTATGGTAGGGGCGAGGCAGGGCACATATGCGGAACTAGTTCTTAGACGGAATTATGCCTTCGATTGCGCGACCAGCTGAGAATAGCTGTGCTCCCAGCATTTTTCAAGCCATAGTTGTTGAGATAGCCCGTGGTCTCGTTCAAGTCGTAAACCTGAGGAATGCAAGGGGCTTACGGTTTCGAAGCCCATTCATGCTCCTGCGTTTCGGGTTGTGCAGACCGCAGCAAAAGGCTATGCCAGAAACGGGAAGCTCCATTTGGCCCAGGCGCATGCAGCCACAGGGGTATCTCATCTATCTGATCATCTTCAGACTCCTCCAACTTCTGCAATTTTCAAACAAAATACCAGAATTTTAGGATTTTACTCGGACTGTGTAAGGACATTCAACTTGCTGTCCCTGCTTGGGGGAGATCTGGATCTCGCTGCCATGACACGGATAATGTAGGGGCCTTACTAAAAAGAATGGTGTTTTGGGGGTATTATAGGGCTTCGGGGTTTAGGACTGGAATGAAGCTGATAGTCAATCAGAGTTTAGAGTGCAATCACGGGTTTGGAGCAGTCTGGTTGAAGCTCTAGCGAATGAAACAAGTACTTCTCAACGCCGGTTCCAGAGAGGGTAGAAGGGATTTCAAACAATGTCCCGAAAGCTGCACCCCCACAGGGTGATGCACATCGGGCTCCGCCAATCCAGAGTAGCAATGCCTACTTCGACACATCCCCACGAGCAAGGTGCATAAGCTCCATCTGTAAGATATGCGCTTCGCATAGCATATCAAGGCTTGAAGGATCCAAGCAAGCAAGGACGGCCAAAACAATTGAGGCTCACCACATAGTCCACAATTAGATCCAAAGCCCTAAAGCCTCAACCGGAAACAAAGAGGCAGCAGCTCCTCCACCGTCACATCCGAGAGCTTGGGTAAGCCCTCCTCTGCTGGAAGACGCTGGGACATCAGGGGAATTTATTGTTTGCAGTCTGGAATC
The DNA here is from genome assembly GCA_905221615.1 of Symbiodinium sp. CCMP2592. Classification (NCBI taxonomy): domain Eukaryota; class Dinophyceae; order Suessiales; family Symbiodiniaceae; genus Symbiodinium; species Symbiodinium sp. CCMP2592. The sequence goes on along the minus strand of CAJNDT010000137.1, from coordinate 210,893 downwards.
TCCTAACCTGTATGGAGAAAACAGGAGCCTAACTGAAATGGCAAGTCAGTACGACACGTAGACAAATCTCACAATCATCATGACCTAAACTCTGCGGGCATACCAGGCCTCTCTGTAGAGATTCACTTGTTCTCACTGCCCCTGCCCCGTTCGAAGACTGGCATTGCAGGTATACCGTATTATACCCACGACAAGTGCTGACACGATCAGCAGATTCAAGCAAAACTGCAGCACTGGAAAACTGAGTGTGCACTGGAAAACTGAGTGTGTCGCAATTATAGAGGGAGGCAGGGAGAGATTTATATATAGACAGACAGGCAGCAAGAAGCAATGAAAGAAGGTGAACAAACAAATGCATCGATACACATACGCTGACACCAAACTATTAGAGAAACCGGATCTGCCGTCCCTCAATCCTCCGGCGCTTTTGGCGCGCTCGCTTCCACAGTGCTGCTCGGATCCGGCATCGTTTCTTTCTCCATGGCCATGCAAACTATAAAGGATACGGGCTAAGGGATACTGTAAGGGTTCTACAGAGGCTCTGTCGGTTGCTACTACAAAAGTTCTACACAGGGCTCCGTACGGATACCATAAAGCTGTTCGGATCTGTTCTAGGTGTGCTGGGGTTGCTAGCTCATGTGCCTTTGTCACTTTGTGTCATAATGGCTGCTGGAAGCTCACCATCATCCTCATCATCATCATCGTCAGCAGTATCCGTACCATGACCATCACAAATGCAACCACGCTTAAAACCCTATATACAACGTCTGCTGCAAAAGCCGACGGCTGAGCCAAACGCAGAACACTGACTGAGGTCGCTTCGGAAACGATCACGCACGCTCAAGAAGGTAGCACCATTATGAAAGATAAACAAATTGGCAGAAGTCTACCATCGCCATAGATTAAGGACTCCTTTGACGGCTGCTGACTATTGCCTCATCTTGTTCTGAAGATCGGGGGTCTGTCCATCTTGACTCGTCTGTATGGGGGGACCTATAATAGAATGTGCGTGGCCCATCGAGTGCTCCCCAAAGCCGGAACAAAACCATCTAGGGTTTAGTTTGATATACATACCTATCGTACTGCTTTATAAAAGATAGTCAGGTAGAGATTTAGCAACACTATAAACTCGTGGTCGGTTCTCCAAGTCAGGATCATTTGCTAATGCCCCGAAATAGCGCGGCACCGCTGAAAAAGGAGCCCCCAAAGGAATCTAATTTGGAGAGATGCCAGGGCTTAAAAGAGCCGACCTCTGATGAAGGGGTGGTGGGACTTTCCGGGACCGTAGGCCTACATCCAAGGGTCATAAAGACCCTTAGGGAGGCCCCAGGGGGGGGAAGGGGGGGAGGGAGCCTCACCAGTAAGGGTGCCTATGAAAGGCTGTTCCTCTGATGCGTCAGGGTTTAGGGCCTCGGTTGTTCAGGGCTTCGTGGTGGCTTCTGATGTTCGAGATTTCCGTCCCAACATCCCAGACAGTTTGCAGGATTCAACAACTGGACACCTCGGAGAAAGCGCGATCATAACCGCTGTACTGCAGTGACGCCTGAAGGGGAATTCCATTTTTTGATCCTAGAGGCCGAGGATAGGTGCGCCCAACAAGTAGCGGATCCCCGACATCATAAGGTAATTAGGCCTAAGCCCCAAAGCCCTGAACCCCAAACCCTTAAACCACACAACTTTCAAATCCAAAGCCCTAAACCCTAAACCCTACAAGCCCTAAGCACGAAGGGCACGTAGCCAAAGCCTCCGAGCGCCGCCGGCGCGAGCGGCTGCGGCTGCGACGGTGCCGGGATCTTCGACCACTCCTGGTGGTTTAGGGTTTAGGGGTATACAGTAAAGGGTTTAGGGATTTAGGGTTAAGGGGTTTAGGGATATAGGGTTTAGGGGTATAGGGTTTAGGGGGTTAGGGTGCCGTTAGACGGCTTTGGGATATAGGGCTTTGGTGCAAGGAATTCACTCTGTAGACTTTACAGGGCTTACAGGGCTTTCGTGCTGTCAGGGCTTGTGGGATGTATCTTTTACAGAGTTGAGCTTCGGGTCGAAGGCAGTATGGACTTGTTGAAACAGGCTTTGTGGCTCGTAGTGATAGTTAGCGTGCGGCTCGTAGCAGAATGTAGCGGTAGTAGCGGTAGCAGTAGCAGTAGCAGCCGCAGAAGCAGAAGTTCGTCGTCGTCGTAGCAATAGTAGCAGGCTTGTCGACATGACCGTGACCCGTTAGTCACCATTACTGAGTACTGATATCGTTCGGATCTTTCTTGACGTTGCCACTGCTGCAATTTGGACAGATATTAGGACTCAGGTTTGCTTTTTGCTACCATTGTTAATAAACCGGCTGCGAAAAAAGGGGCTCAATGATTACAATAGGTTTTGGTGCCCTGTATACTATAAACAGAATTGACAAGGAACACCCAAGTCGCGATAGTATAGGTAATTAGTTGTTTCGGTTTGAGACTCGCCTCCGCCGCCGCTTGCTGGCGCTTCTTCGGTGCTCCTGTTTCGCGCTTCAGAGGTTGGAATCTACATATATATATATATATATATATATGTTATGTGTATATATAAAATACATATATAATACTAATGAAAATAAAATAATCATGGTATCAATAATAATCTCATCTAATATATATCTAATATTACATTATATTGAGTAAGGTTGAGGTCGAAGACATGGGACTTTAGGTGGAGGCGAGGCGCTGCAGCGACATATTGGAGTGAGCAGAATGCACACCTGCGGTTTCATATGCTTGCATGTTTAAGACTGAAGCAGTCGGTCCTTTCTTCTTCTCGTCCTGGCCTTCTGTGCAGAGGAAGACCCTTCTGAGGAGTCCTTTCGGCGGTTTGCTCGCCTCTTTTTTCTTGCATGCTTCTCACTCTCGGAGTCGGACTTCTTGCGTGCAACTGGAGACTCTTCCGCGCTGCTTTCAGACTCCTTCTTCTGCTGCTCCTCGCTGTCAGAGTCCTCTTTGGCCTCTTCTGCCTCAGCCTTCTCGTCGCTATCAGAGTCATCGGCTTTGGCTTCTGCCTCCTCCTTCTCCTCGCTGTCGGAATCCGCCTTGGCCTCTGCCTCCTCCTTCTCGTCGCTGTCGGAATCCGCCTTGGCTTCTGCCTCCTCCTTCTCCTCACTATCGGAATCCGCCTTGGCTTCTGCCTCCTCCTTCTCCTCACTATCGGAGTCCGCCTTGGCTTCTGCCTCCTCCTTCTCCTCACTGTCGGAGTCCGCCTTGGCTTCTTCCTCCTCCTTCTCCTCGCTATCGGAATCCGCCTTGGCTTCTGCCTCCTCCTTCTCCTCACTATCGGAATCTGCCTTGACTTCTACGGCTGCCTCTTCCTCGTCTTCGCCGTCCTTCGCAAGCTGGATGCTGCAGACGTGCTTTTGGTTTTGAGTTTGTGATATAGAGTGGCAAGTGGAATACAATTATGACACTTTTGTATGGTCATCACGGTTAGCACTGCGCTGAGACCTCTGTCATCTGAATTCAGTTGGAACCACAACATGTTAGGCGACCCCCTCCCAGGCCCAACCTGAAATCGTAATCGATCGAAGACTTATATGAGTGCTACGGACTCCTGCATGTATTCCTATGCACCTCACTCGTTGCTCGGCTCGTGCTACCGAGGACCTTGTGCTAAGTGCTCAGCAGTCGTGTATTGGTAGTCTTGATGGTCATCACTATCATGACGACGAGGGCACGGGCCAGGGCAAGGACGAGGGTGCTGTTGATGTGATGATGTTGATGTTGTTGATGATGATGATGATGAACATGATGATGATGATGACGATGATGATGATGATGATGATGAGACGATGGTGGTGATAATAATCAGGGGGAGGATGAGGATGCAGATGAGGATTAAGGTGCAGACTAAGAAGACGGTAATGGTGAGGGTGGAGATGCTGATCGTGCTGTTGACTCAGACCTTGGTGCTTATGATGATGATGGTGGTCACCGTCGAGGTGATGCTGGCGATGAAACATGACTCAAGACAACAGGAGGGCGAAGGTGGTGATAGCGATTGCTGGTGCTGCTGCTGCTGATGACAAAGACGATGTTCATGACGGTGTTTGCCACGATGATAACATGCCGACCATGCCGTCCTGTGGCTCATGTCGCAGTTGCTGTTGAGGTAGGTAATGTCTGCACTCTAACTTCTGTTTTTCTGTCTTGCATGAACCTGCTGCAAGGTTTGACCTGTGCATCCTTTATGCATGTTCGTATGGTTTCGCGTGGGGAACGTGAAAAACCTCCGTCTGCTTGACGCAAATCACATACCAGCGTGTCACTCTTCAACCCCATCGCACTTTTCGTTGTATCAGTCGTCACCTATCGCCTTATAGTCGCAGAAACTAGTCTTTGAGCATCTATGCCTACGCACTGTTGATGCGATGTCGCTGCAGCTACTTGGTCGAATATTCCTGCGGCCACACACGTATGGTGCGGTGCTGCTGTTGTTCCACTAGATGTCGAAAGTTCTGCTTTTGGTTGATCTTCAGGTGTGCGTATCTTCGCATGACACAAGCACCTCTGTAAACCACACTGAAAGCCTGAAACCGGTCCTCCACCCTACACCGTAGCCCGCGAAATCCTGACGACCCTAAACGACAAAAGCAACACCCCAAAAACCTGAAGCCCAGAAGCACATAAAGCCCAGTAAACTGCTACAAAAAATACCCCAAGCCCTGAACCCTAAATCCTGAAACCCTAAACCTAAAAACCCTCAAACCCTAAACCCAATACCCCTAAACCCCTAAATCCTAAAGCCCCGCAGAGCCCCAAGAAAGTCAGGGCCTTATCAGGCTTCTCACCGTCGCTCTCCGACGCGAGCTTCGGCTGCTCTTCGTCCTGGCCCTCGTCGTCCTGAGCGCAGGCGGGGTGGTTTAGGGTTTAGGGGTTTAGGGGTTTGGGGTTTTAGGGTCTTCAGGTTTAGGGGTTTGGGGTTTAGGGCTTAGGGGTTTAAAGGTTTGGGGGTTTTGGGTTTTGGGGTTGTGGGTATTAGGGGCTTAGAGTTTGAAGCTGTAAGGCTCTTCTGTTTCGGCATGTCCTTTTCCATCTCACGGGTTTAGGGTTAAGGGTTTCGGTCCGTTTAAACAGACGCTCCAGGTTCTTTCGAGCGGTTTGTATCTTCTTCTCAAGATGCTCCAGTCCAATAGCAGTGGCTTGCTGCTTTTTCTCAATCGCTCTGGCCCCTTCTCTTTCGAGCGGTTTGCGCCCGTATCTCCGATGCTCCAATCCGTTTCGAGCGGTTTGCGCCTTTTCTCAAGCATTCTTCTATCGAGCGGTCTGATGCTTGTTCGGAAGCTCCGAGAAGAAATGGAAGTTGAAAATAGGGGACCCAGATATAGTACCCTAGATAGTAGGATCCTTATTATATTTTCGGAAACTCCCAAGTGGGTTCAGTCACACCAGAAACATGCGGAGACGATATGGCAACATAAAAGGGGGTTTACAGCACGTCCAGAGCACCCCCCGCCGCCCTCCACACCTTGCAAAATGCACGACAGTAATCGACCCGTCAGCACATACGCGCCTTCCCCCACAGATACTTCTGTGTGTTATGAGACACGACCTTTTCTACAAACGCCAAAGTTCTGGCAACACTCGAAAAGAACTTATTAGAGTCACTCAACAGTCGCGGAAATAGCACCATACTAATGCAGGAAACTACAATCAGGCGAAATAAGCACTGAACGGGTAAGCAGGAAACCACCACCAAACATATTTACCACAAAACAGATGAAGGGCGAAACTCCCTGCCCACGAGCAGCGAGACTCGAAAATGGAGGGCCGAACGCAAAACCAAATTAACTGCTGCGGCCACTCATCCAGGAAAGTATCTTGCCATAGGGCCTTAATTAATAAACAGAATAAGGCTTTGGGGCCCATTATAGTACAATTGTAATAAGGAGCCCCGAAAATGGTATTGGTAGTTATTTAGGCCCCTGTAGTATTGCAATGGTCGCGCATCACAGTCAACGGGATCTTTGTCCTGAACCCTAAACCCTAATAATTCGTCCTATGAACCCTAAAATCCCATAGATACCTTATAGATCATTATAGATCCCCTTAAAAGGAACCCTAGAGATTGCCGCCAAGGCTCTGAATCAGCAGCTTCGGCTTTCTCATCGGGCTTTTCGCTAGGAGAGCTCTCCTCTGCTTGCAGGATCATGGGACTTCGTCAGTACGGTTTAGGGTTTAGAGTTTAGGGTTTAGGGTTTAGGGACCTTAAGTGGGGATATAAGTAATTATAAGTATAGTTACCTTCAGTGTAACCCTGGTTACTAAGTCCCATGATCCTCTCCTCTAGATGGCCGGGCTTTGAGAGTTGAGGGGTGTGATCGGGTTTTGCAGGGTAGATGTATACAGATACAGATCATATTTTCCAATCTAACTTTATAAACACGTATGTATATATCGATAAATGTATACATATACATATATATATATATATATATATAAATATATATAAATATATATATATATATATATATATATATATATATATATATGTATATGTATACTCACACGCACGTAAATTCGTACACGATTGCACATTTTGGTTGTTATCGGCTTACTCGTATACACGCGTATGTGTATTAATTAATTATATATATATATATATATATATGTATATACATATATCATACGTACGAACGTGCATTGGTGTTGTAGCTTCATAGAGCTATGTTGAAGGTCCAGGATTTTGGCTGGGGCATTAAGATATCCGAACTCATTGTCCATGGGTCCGAAAGAAAGAAACAAGACTGTTCAGAGCCCTAACCCTTAGACCCTAAACCCTGAACCCTAAACCCTAAACCCTGAAACCCTAAACCCTAAACCCTAAACCCCTTAACCGTAACCCCCCTAACCCCTGAACCCTAGCCGCTGCGCCGGGCCTCTTTCTTCTTTTTCTTGCTTCCTTCAGCCAGAAGATTCTACACCAGGGGGCTTTAATAATCAGACTGAGCGGTTTAAAGGATATCCTAGAAAGAATGGGAACCCCAAAACGAGATTCTACTCTACATAGAATGGGAACCCAAAGGCTAAGGAATGGTATACACTAGGTACATTGAACCTGAACCCCAAGTAGCTATTCAGGTTTCTATGTTAGTTTTGGGGATTCGGGTTCAAACCGGGCTTCGGTGGCCTTGGGGTGTTAGGTCTCAAGCTGTGTTTTTTTCAACTTGGTGCGCACCTCACCCTGAACCCCTATAGTAGAAGACAGCAAGTTGGAATATCATTATCGTAAACCCCTTTAAGGTAAATTATAGGGGATCCTACCATTAATCCATATTCCAACTTTCTGGAGTTCCCTTTAAAACCGTGGGAGGATGCCTTGGGTTCAAAGTGCAGGTCCCAGGGCTTTTTGCGAAGGGGCTGCATGTGGGTAGTTGTCAAAATTATGGTCCCTTTTTGGGCGTCCTAAATATTAGGTTATTAGGTGCCGTATTATATTAAGGACCCAAAAAGGGACCCTAATTTTGACAACAGCCCATGTCAGTGGCCTCGGGGATTGTCAGTCGAATGCCGGTATGCCGCTCGTGAGTTTGGGGGTCTATAGCGTTTGGGGCTTCAGGGTTCAGGGTCTAGGCTCTAGCGGTTTAGGGTCTATAGGGGTCTAGGGTTTAAAAGTTTAGGTCTAGGATATGGGAGTTTCCGAAAATAGGGGACCCTAATATGTGACCCTAAATAGTAGGATCCTTATTATGAGGACCCCAAAATCAGGTACCCCTATTTTCGGAAACTCCCATATAGGGGTCTACGGAAGGGCCTGCTTTGTCCTTCGGACCAGCGGTCGGCACAGGCGTCTCGTCCTGGGTAGAATTTTGGCATTTTCCGAGAGACTCGTCGAAGAGGAATAGCATCGGTAATTCTTTAGGCACCGAATTAGTCTTTCCATAACGATACATAATATAGGGGCCTTAATAATTAGAATTAGAATAGGGTTCCGGGGCCAATTATACTAGATTTATAATAAGGAACCCCCACAAACAGTATTGGACATTATTGAGGCCCCTATGATATCATTCACACGAGACTTCTGTAGCACACTTGGGTTCAGATACCTGAACATCTCCTGAATGGCTTTCGTTTCGCCAGGGCACAGCGGCGGTTCAAACTCCATCGACGACAAGCAAGAGGTTCATGCCCGGACAGAGTGGTTTCATCTAGAATTCAGCAAGTTGGATGGGATTCCTGAGAACTACTGGCGATGGGAGTCACAGAACCCCAATATCATGATGGTACGAATGTTAAGCATGATAAGCATGACAGCGAACATTACAGACGATCACATCTTCTGCAAAACTTCTTCGACCGTCGGTCCAAACCTCCGAATCCACTTACGGGGCTTCTTGGATCCTCAAACACCCAGCCCTAAGCCATCAACCGCAATATTGAACTTTCAGTTGAAGCGGCAAAGCCTTGAATATTGACGGAAATCATTCCAGGAGGCTGTTTTCAAAAGGGGCATGAATTTTACTTACTGGGCCTGAACGCTGCACCCATAACTTGAGTTGCGAAGCCGGGCCTAAAATCCCCAAAGTTTCAACCTCAAAAGCCCGAATCCTGACGCTAAAACACCCTTGCGCAGTCTACTCTACCTCGGGTGCTTCCGACGTCTTCTTCTTGGCTTTTGCCTCCTTGCCCTTGGCAAAGCGCACTTCGGGCTTGGAGTTTCCCAGTGGAGAAGGGTTTCCATAGGATTCTGCAGGGTTTTTGGTTTCTGCTAGTTTCAGGGCAGTTAGGCCTGTATCATGCTCAAACCCCAAACTCCAGACCTGCAGTGCCCAGACCATCTCCTACTACATCCTTTGTGGTTTGGGATCTGGGAAGCAAGAAGGCTTACAAAAACACGGGTTCCACCGTCCGGCCGAGCTAAACTTAAATCCTAAACCCCACGAAACCGAAACCCTAAACCTAGTTCATGGTTGGGATAGGATTTAAAATTGAAATTGTTATTCCTTATTGGGTTTAAGTACCCATAAAAGTGTAAAATGTAGCCCAACTATGACAAAGATACCTGTTATGGATATGTAAGTTGGAGCAGTTGGAGTATACGATTCTGGCCGACTGACAAAGAAAGACAATTCCCAATTCGCCAAACCCTAAACGCTTCAATGATCCCCAAGACCTTAAAGCCTAAACTCCAAACCCTTTACTGGTCCCTAAAGAAATTAATGATCCCTAAACCCTCAACCCCTCAAAACCCTAATCCCTGTAAACCTTATAAATCCATATATAAACCCCAAACCCTAAAACCCTAAAACCCGAAACCCAAAAGCCCTAAACCCCTTCTCATGATCCCAGATGTCAGCTCGAGCCCTCACACTGCACCTGCCTTCGACTCGGAGGCGCCATCGCTCTTCTTAGCCTCCTGGCATAGAGTCATTTTTTGTAGGGCTTTAAAGTGTAAAAGCGTAAAGGGCGTTACCCAGAGAGAGAGAGAGAGAGAGAGAGAGAGAGAGAGAGAGACAGAGAGAGAGAGAGAGAGAGAGACACAGAGAGAGAGAGAGGGGGAGAGAGAGAGAGAGAGAGAGAGAGAGAAAGAGAGAGAGAGAGAGCGAGGGAACGAGCGAGAGTTTTAAATATACATATATAACATATACATCTTTGATGAGATTTAGAGATTCCGTTCTGTTCGGGCAGCGCGTTGCACTAGGTATTTATTCGCTCTTCCGATGTTCCCCTTCCACACTCAGATGCTCCCTGATCCAGGACCTCATCACCGCTTGGGTTCAGGTGCCCCCTCCTCAGCATCCCGACCTGGTCGCCGTGCTCCTCATTCAATCGAGCCCCTCCACCTTTGATACACCCGTTCGAAGTTGCGATCGTCAAGGCCGTTGCTGTGGTATGGCCTGACCGTCTCCACCTCGTCGGTGTGCTCGTATATACGTGGCGTGAACAGTCACTGCCTCCCCCTCCGCTGGCATTGGCGCGATCGCCCTTGGTGTCGTCTCTGCTTCATTGACACAGCGATTTCGCCTCCTGGAGCTCACTCTCCAGGAGGCCCTCGTTGTACAAGGACTGCAGCTGTAGCTCCCCACGCCACCTGACTTTGCCTCACAAGCCACGGACGACATCTGCCTACCATCCTCAGGGGAGGTGCGCTCCTGCAAAGTTCGACGGCAATTTAGGCCGACACGGGCATGACACGCCAATCCAGATTCCTCCAGATTCCTCGCTGACTACTCAAGCACAGAACCTCGAACCAAAAACCTTCTGATCCAAGAGACCAACGCCCTAGATCCTACACCGGATATTATGGAAATCATGTTTCTGGGGACAAAGTCCGGGAAGCTCTGCATACCTACCAGAAGCAAATAGCAGGTCCTTCTGTAGTCCTTATTGTAAGGACCGGCTTAGACGTGCTGTTATAGTGAGCCCTTATCAGCTAGCTAGCACATGTGGAAGGGCCCTAAACGATCTACCTGGACCCCAAACGTATGTAGAATAATGGCCTTACTGTGCCACTAAACTAGTTTTAGGGGTTTAGGTACCCCTCATGACTCATACATCCCTGATCCCTAAACCTTAAACCCTTCATAGGTATTGAGTGTACCTACCTTTTTGGGGGGTTTAGGTAGGCCGAAGAAGCGAATCGAAGTATTAACGCCTAAACTGGCCTAAACCTTGAAACACCAACTGCGAAGCATCCACTCCCGGGACACTCCACCTTCGTTGCTGAACCCTCCCCATGAAGCGAGCTTTTCTTGGGGGGTTTAGGGTTTAGGGGTAAGGTGTAGGGTTTAGAAAAAAATTACGAGCCTTCAACCCCGAGCCCTCAACCCTGACTCGCAAATTGCCGTACTTGCAATGCCCCAACACCCAGCTACTCTCGACCCAAGACCCCCGAAGCCAAAGCCTCATAGAACCCTCAGAATGACCTGTTCTTAGGACTCACCTAAACCCTAAACCCTGAACCCTAAACCCCTAAACCCTAAACCCTAAACCCTAAACCCTAAACCCTGAACCCTGAAACACCAGTAGACCCCGTTTAAACCCATGCAAGGGGAACCTGGGCCTCCCCAGGGAATCAGTAGAACTCTTAAGGGGATTTGTAGGGATTCTATAAGGGTTCCTTTAAAGGGATCTATAGGGATTCTAGAAGGGCTCAAACCTGCAGCTTAAACCCCAAAAATAAGCCCAAAACTCTAAACTCTGAGCCCCCGCCCCTCAACCCGAGCCTATTTTGAGGGTTTGGGTGTTTAGGGTTCAGGGTTTAGGGTTTAGGGGTTTAGGGTTTAGGGTTCAGGGTTTAGGGTTTAGGGGTGAGGGAAACCCTAAACTCGAAACCCTCAAGAGCCCTCGCTGCTGAACGGAAGTCGCCTTGGAAGCATCCTCCTGGTCCCCGGCCTCGGCCGCTGCTCTTGGTTTTTTAGGGTTTTAGGGTTTAGGGGTTTAGGGTTTAGGGTAGTTGGGGTTGAGGCTTTATGTAGGGAGTTTCAGCTTAGAGTAGGGTTGTTTTGGGGTTTTGGGAATTGACTTTGGGATTTTAGGGCATTCAGGGTTTAGTATGTGGGGTTTCAGATGTTCTCGCTTTCGGATTTTCAGGCGTTTGTCGGACTTTGGATTTAGGGTTGCGGAACGTAGCTGCTTGGGGGCCTTTCAGGACTTGGGGGTCTTGATGGTCTAAGGTTGTGGTCTTCAAAGCTCAAGGTGCTTGATGCTTGGATCCTCATAAAGGCTTCAGGACTTGGGGTGTGTTCTCAAACGTCGGCTAGGAGTTCTTACAAGGGGTGCGGCATGTGTGGGTCTTCTAGTGGTTTTGGCAGTCGCGTGGTGCCTGCAGACCATACTGCTGGTTCATCGAAACCCCACCCAATGCCCCATACTGTTCCTCGTAAAATGAATAAACCTAACCTTGCCCAGTTTGGGGAGTTACATCAACTGAAAATAAGACAATTTCTATATGGTAATGTAATTTAGGGATTATTGAGCACTTGTTGGTTGACAGTGATGTAATTACCAAAAACGGGCGGCGCCTTACCTTGTCCATTTTGGATAAGTGCACCTTATTCTCTACATGGTAAAGTTGTTTATGATATAATGGCTACTATCTGGGCGGTGGTGGTGCAATTACCCAAACTGGGCAAGGCCCTGTCTAACTTTACTTAAGGTACCCCCAAAAAGGAACCCTAATTCTGACAACCATCCATACTCTGAAGTCGTTAAGTTAATTATATTCGACTAAAACATATATTAGAACGATGCTGGGTTGTGCTTCAAACCCCTTGAAAATCATTTATGAATAGGTTCCCTTTATAAGGAAATAAGGGAATCTGATAACTATATGAGAGTTCTATCCTACTTGGAGGATCATGGGACTTAGTAAGTAGGTTATAATTGGGGCTACAAGTCCCCTAAGTGGGGTTATCCTCATTATAACCTACTTATAACCTTACTTACTAAGTCCCATGAGCCTTTAAGTATTCTGAAGAAAGCAACCCCTATAGATCCCTTTAAAGGAACCCCTTACGGATCCCTTTAAAGGAACCCCTACAGAACCCTTTAAAGGTCTGAAGTCGAAGCTCTCCCATCTCCCGGGCGCCTCGGCGACCTCGGCTGCGGGGGATGTGACCTGCTCGCCTCGACCGAGAGCCGCCAGCTCGGCGACTTCCTGGTAGGGCTGATAGGGTAGGGGATTTAGGGGTTTAGGGTTTAGGGTTTAGGGGTTTAGGGTTTAGGGGTTTAGGGGTTTAGGGGTTTAGGGGTTTAGGGGTTCAGGGGTTTAGGGTTTAGGGGTTTAGGGTTTAGGGGTTTAGGGTTCAGGGTAGGGGATTTAGGGGTTTAGGGGTTTAGGGTTTAGGGGTTTAGGGGTTTAGGGGTTTAGGGGTTTAGGGTTTAGGGGTTTAGGGTTCAGGGTAGGGGGTTTAGGGGTTTAGTGTTTAGGGTTCAGGGTTTAGGGGTTTAGGGGTTTAGGGGTTTGGTTTAGGAGTTGTTGTTGAGATCCTTTTCCGTCCGCCTGAATCACAAGCCTCCGAATCCGGTTTTTTTTAGGGTCAGGAGTAGGAACAGCAGTAGTAGGAGTGGGAGTAGTAGTCGTAGTAGTAGTAGTAGTAGTAGTAGGAGTGGGAGTAGTAGTAGTAGTAGTAGTAGTAGTAGTAGTAGTAGTAGTAGTAGTAGTAGTAGTAGCAGAAGTAGTAGTAGCGATGGTAGTGGTAGTGGGTATAAATAAACTGTAGTTGGAAGTGTTGTTCTCTTACTGTTGCTTCTACTACTGCTGCTGCTACTGCTACTTCTGCTATGGCTATTGCTTTTGCTAGCCGCTACTAACTCCGAACTGCTACTGCTAGTACCGCCTGTCCTGGTACTACCGCCACTACTGGTACCACTGCTACTACTGCTCCTGCTGTTTGCTACGGTTGCTGCGTCTATTATTGCCACTACGGCTACCACTGCTTCCTGCGCTGCTACTCCGACGACGAGGACGACCATACACCACGACGACTACGCACGACTGCTACGGATACGACAATGGCGACGACCACGACCACGAATACTATGACGAAGAGTGCGGCGCACACTATGCTAAGCATCCGAAAGCAAAGAAAGGGCTCCTCATCGGATAGGATAGGAGTCGGCCAGCCACCTCTCACGCAGCATCGACTGTCTGGTTCTTAGTAGGGAATGGGGGAATGGATCCCTATTGTAGTCCCTATATCATCCCCACGAGTAGTCCCCATAATCCATTCCCCCATTGCCTACTAAGAACCAGACAGTCGAAGGAGCTCGTGATATGCCTTAGGGCACTATAAGTCTATAAGGATTCTATGAGGGTTAAGGGCTTACGTGATTAAGGTTTAGGGCTTAGTCTTAGTCCTCTTCGGAAACGTATGATGACGTATGCTGCTTCTTCCTACCGGCATCCTCATGCATCTCTACACTGCTGAATACTGTTCCCATTGGTGCTTGCATTCTTACTAGTCTGAGACTGCAACTAAACCTACAGGCGTCTGGAACTACCTCCGAGTACCCTCAAACGGCCATCCTGGAACCGAAACCAACTAAACCAAATCCCTAAAGCTTCAATCCTAAGATCCCTAAAGTCCTACACCCGAGCCCGAAAATCCCCAAAGGCCTAAACGTTTGCAAAACACCTAAAGTCTGGAACCCTTAACCCCTCATAAAGACCCCCTACCTAGTTGATTCTGTAGTGTAAAGGAGCCGCACAAGCCTAAACCCTAAAAACCAAGATACTCTGACTCCCTCAGCCCTTCTCCGGACCTTCCGGAGCTTTCTCAAGGAAATGGAGCGCGAAGCAAGAGTGGAGAGACTGTTGCTTCTCTCCCGCCTTCCGATTTGGGGGTTCAGAGCTTAAGGGTCTTGAGAAAGAGGGTGTTTATGAACAAGAACCCTGTTTGGGGAGTTGTTTTGCTGAGGGTTTAGGCTTGAGGGTTTGGGTTTTCTGGTTGGGGTCAACTTCAGCTTTAGGCTGTTTTCATGCTTAGGCTAGGACTCGTGGTTCATAGACCCTAAATCGCTGCGAGTTTAGGGCTTCCGGGTTTATAAGCCTTAGGCCCTAAACCCAAATCCACAAAACTGCGAAACCCTTAACCCTAAACCCTAAGACTCTGAAACCCCAAACCACTTGAGGGGAACAGCTCTCTTGAGCTCTGCCTTTTTTCTGATTTGTATCGGGGTCTTACTTGAACCCTCAAGAACCTACCCTGGTCGGGTACCTTGATATAATTTCCTTATGTAAGTCCTTGAAAAGGTAGGTTCGTCACGGTCCAGGTAATAATCTGAACAGGGTTCCTATTAAGGATTTGTTTGTGTTTTTTCAGGGTTACTATACAGGTTCTAGACATGCAGGGGCCTTAGTAACTGGGATAGGGTTTTGAAATTCTATCGTCTGTCTATCTGATTATCCAGCTATCCATCTCTCTGTATATATATATATATATATATATATATATATATACATATATATATATATATATATAACATGCATATCAGGACTAGCAGGGGACATTGAGGCCTCTGCAGTAGGGTTTGGGGTTGGAAGTTCGCAGGGTTTGGGTCGGTTGGGGTCAGCGATTCGGGTTCAATAGCATAGCCCATATGGGTGGTTGTCAAAATTACGGTCCCGTTTTGGGTACCCAAAATAATAGGTGCCGTATTATAATAGGGACCCCATAAAGGGACCACAATTTCGGAACCATCCATATGGACTACTTGGGCTTTGCCTGAAACGATTCTCAAAGTAAAGCGAACTAAGCCTCTGAATGATAAAGCCGTCCACGTCAGCACTCGAAACGTCTGAACCCGAACCCCTAACCCCTAAACCCCTAAACCCCTAAACCCCTAACCCCTAAACCCCTAAACCCCTAAACCCCTAAACCCCTAAACCCCTAAACCCCTAAACCCCTGAACCCCAAACCCCTAACCCCTTACCCCAAAAGCCCTAAACCCTAAAACCGTAAGACGATCACGTCCGCGGGGCCTTGGCAGCTTTGGACTTTTGGGTCACCTTGCAGGGTAAGGCGAAGCGAGTGCCGCTCTTCACCTCTGTCTCCGTATCCTTCGCGACGGAGGGATTCCTTTAAAGGGTTTAGGGGTTTAGGGTTCCTTTATAAAAGGATCTACAGGGTTTTAGGGTTTGGGGTTTAGAGTTGAGGGATTAGGGTTTAGGGGTTTCAAGGTTTGCGGTTTAGGGGTTTCGGTTTAAGGTTTACCGTTTAGGCTTACGGAGAAAGAACGGAAGGTTTCCCTAAAGAAGGTGCCTAAGACCTAATCCCATATTCGAAAAAGAGCTGCTAAGGGATTCTAAGGAATCTCTAAAGGTTTCGATATTATAAGGACCTCCCCCCAAATCGTATTGGTAATTATGAAGCCCCATAATAACCCTAAGCCCTAAACTCTACGAGTCATTGATCCCAGGTCCTTGTCCAACCTCGCCCATCGCTTCTTCCCAGCCTTGCAACCGACATGCTGGCACTTGAGGGTTTAGGGTTTAGGGGACCAACAGGGCTGAGCAAGCTCTTCGAACTCTGAAGAGAACTGTGGGGTTCAGTGCCGTGCTGTGGGTGATGCGTAAAAGGCTATGACTGAATTGCAACAACCTCATATAGGATGAAGGCTCGAAATGGCAAAAGCAGACTTGAAGGGGTACTGCAACGATTTCAGAATTGGGGGTGTGGTGTCTGGTTGAGGAAACGACCGTGCGATCTTGATGATTTCGAAGCTTTAACACAGCTGCATGATCTAACAGATTTTGTGCACCGACCCTTCAACCTTCAAGTAACCAACCCCACAGAAACATGGTGATAGACGCTTCTTTCGACAGCCTCCTACTTAGTGTGATAAAATGCCTGACACCTTCAAGCAGGCAGGTGGCTGCTTTGAAGGCCGAGCCCAGCGTGCTAAGGTCTTTCACCGTCACTTTCGGCTTGTAACCTGCGAAAGGAATCCCGAAAGATATTGAGGCCTCAGGATGTGGTCTGGTTTTAAATGGTTGAGGGTTGAAGGTGTTTAGAGTTAAGGGCTTAGAACTTGGGCATCACGTCTTTTTCTGGAAAGTCGGACGCCTTGGTGGCCCAAAGCACGAGAAACACAGGCCACCACAGTCTACCTTTCTGTTCTTTCAGTGTGAAGGGGCTTAGGGCTATTGCGGGTTGGGAGTTATATTATATGCACTAAAATTTAGGGTTTAGCGGCACCAATACACTAGGGCTGCTTTTAACGAAGTTGTGTAAGCTCCAGACTTGTACGGTGCCCCCAATCTAGGGTGTACTGTAAGATATCTGTTGGGATGGGGCAGCATACTACGAGAAGGACCCTTCAATTGCGACCAACGGTAACATCTGCACAACCACCCGTGAAGTATTGTGAAATTCCTGTGGCTTGATACGACGGTTTCGGGAAAAGGTCGTGATAGTCGGGAGCCTTCAGACATACTACTATTGGTAATTACTAGTTGCTCTATAGCTTTTGCCCGCTTCGTTCAATTGTCTGCGAATGCCATTGCAGAGCATGCCCAGTTGAGAATGCAGAAAGTAAGTAGTAACAAAATGTCCGAAAAGCCCCTTCCGAACACGGGAAAGGCAGCTGCACGCGACCGGCCTTTGCTGACGCTGCCTCTGTGTAAAGTGACGGTCATGTGTTGCCACGAGACCGCCATGTTCCTGAGCGGCTGCTTGATACACGTATCAGAGGGGGCCTTAACAATCAGAAAAGTGTTTCTGTTTGGGGGGGGGGGTATCTTAAAGCAAAAGCCTGTAGGGATCCTAAGACAAGGTCATCACTAATTTCTCAGACCCGCATATTGATTGGACTACCGGGATATCTCTTTCTGAAGCCCTGGTCGATGCTTAATCCCCACCTGAAAGCGGACCTAGAGCCAAAGCTCTACCCAGCACGAACCGACAAATCCAAATGAGGGCGGGGGAGGGGGTTCAGCAAAGAAGAGAGCCGAATGCAGACCCTGCGTAGTAGGATACGGATATGTACTATGGGAGGCCCTAAATACGGTTTAGGGTTCAGGGAAACCCCCGACATGGCTGGGTTCACAGGAGCAGATTCAAACGTTTTGCTGCACCAAACCGGCGCAAAAGCGACATATAGCCTTTCACCCGAAGCCCTGTTGGCTCCTACAAGTGCTACGGGCGTCAGATTGCATGAAAGAGCTGCAGGCGATAGACGAAATACACGTAGGCTTGTATCGTCTACGGCTTTGAATGAAGGTGTAAAGGCTTTTGGCTTCCACGACGACGATGACGATGCGGAAAACCGCCATGACTACGACTACGACGAGGGTGGTCGTTGCCAGACGTAGTAGTGTTGATTCGCCACCGTTTCTCAATACTACTGCAGTGGTCACAACTACATGCAATGCTATCTGTATACCGTAGCGAAGAATGGCAGTGTTCTTGATCTTACATCCGAGGCATGATGCGTCTTGCGCATTAAAGCCGACCTCTGCCGCTACCTGCGACACGATGCGTACAACCGTCGGCATCGTCCCCTTAGGCCCAGCGGCCCAAATCGTATATCGCTGTGAGGTTTGCGACCAATGTGCATAACCTGGCGAAGAACCAAGCAAACCGCACCGTGCCATGCTCGGTATGCATGTCTGTCTGTCTGTGTGTGTGTGTGTTGGGGGGGGGGAGGCGGGGTTGCAGTGTGCGACTCTTAGTCCCGGTTCCCTAAACCCTAAACCCTAAACCCTGAACCCTAAACCCTAAACCCCCTAAACTCCCCAAATCCCGAACCCTTTTAGCGCTCTGCAACCCAAATCATGCACAAACAGTCAAGCATCGCCAGTCAAGACCTCACCCCTCTGGATCTACTATAAAGGAAGATAGAAGTTTGATGCATTAGTATCCTCAGTCCCTTGAGGCAAAATACAGAGGAATCCCAGCACTAATCATCCTTACTCCATGTTCCAGCTTTCTGGGCTTCAGTTTTGTATAGTCTAGTATAGAATATAGTATAGTATAGAATATATTATGGTTCAGTATAAAATATATAGTATAAGTGTAGAATAGAGTATACTATAGAATAGAGTATAGTATAGTACAGTATAGCATAGTATGGAATATCGTGTATAGTATAGTATAGTATAGCACAGCATCGTAAACTACAGCCACCCGACACAAAGTCTTCGGTGGGAAGCCCCAGGCCCTTCGGTGGGGTAAAGCTTCAGGGACCGGGCTCCTGAACCCGCGAATCCTAGGGGTCTCTACAGCTGAAGGACGCTTGCGGGCGATAGTCGGTTTAGGGTTTAGGGTTTAGGGTTTTGGGTTTAGGGTTTAGGGTTTAGGGTTTAGGGTTTAGGACCAAAGGGGAAGGTAAGTACTGATTAAGTTGTAGACTTTCGGTTTGTTGAAGGCTCGGCAAGCTTAGCAAGCAGTTTGTATCTACAACGTACAGGGCTTCCCGGCTTTTAGTGGCTTGCGACTTAAAGGACATTGCATATCAAACTATTGAAATTCCAGACATTCTGAAGTTTAAGGTTGAGGGTTCAACTCCGGCTGCCCGCAACTGCTGCTGGAATTACCCAACTGTTTCATCCACACCGCCCAAAGCGCCTTGCTCAAACGATTGGGCTTCAACTTCAATGGCTTCTCCTGAACACGCTGGAGCGGCTGGCCGAAGGGACTTGAGAGGCCAACATACTGTTGATGATATAAATCCTGCATTACCTTAAGGACCCTAAACTATGGTAATTATGGTATATTCCTTATTTTGGGTAATGCAGGATTTATATCATCAACCGTATGTTTCCAAGCTGGAGCTGAACTTCGTCAATCCGCACCTCCAGCCCTGCTTGTTCAGCTTATTCTATACACCTGGTAAACACTTACCTATAGTCTCCATTGTAGTTCCTTTTTCTGGTTAACTAAAATATCTATTATAGGGTCCAAACCATAATATTGGATAACCAAAACAAGGAACTACAACGGGGACTATAGGTATATTAAGCCATTAAGCCTCACAGGATCGAGGCAGCTGCAGTAAGTAGGACTCGGACCCTGGCAGCCGTTCTCATCGTAGCTGTGATCGCCGCAGCCCCGTAACAGAGGTACTAGAAGCGACTTTCAGCAACACTAGTAAAAGGGGTAGTCGCAGTGGCTGTCGTGGTAGTCGAACTTTAGTAGTAGTAGTAGGAGGAGGAGTAGGAGTGGGAGTAGGAGTAGGACTAGGAATAGTAGGAGTAGTCGTAGTGGTAGTAGTAGTAGTAGTAGTAGTAGTAGTAGTAGTAGTAGTAGTAGTAGTACTACTACTACTGCTACTACTACGACTAATACTACTAGTCGTAGCAGTAGCAGACGTAGGAGGAGGAGAGCAGCATCAGTCAAAGCCCCGTGTCATGACTAGTCTCTGCCGTCACTGTTGTAGCTGCAGTAGCAAGAGAGACATCTGAAGCGATTTCTCCTTATTCCCAGTAGGGAAGCAACTGACATCGCCGTCGTTGTCATCGTCATACCGTCATGGCCATGAGCAGCAGTAGCTGCTGCAGCAGCAACAGCAGCCGCAGAAGCGGCAGAATACAACATGAAGAAGGTCAGGTTTGATGATGGTGAAATTTAAATGTTCCCGTCAATATGCATGTGCATACAAGCATATGCGCATGCGTCGTCTTGCATGTCGTACAATCGATCAAGGCATGCGTGCAAGCATATACGCATGCCTGCATGCATGTTCGCATGTATGCAAGGACACATGTTCTGTCTGTTCTATCTGTCTACCCATAGGCCGCAAGGTAGTTCCTTTTGGGGATTACCTTGTAGGATTCTTGATATGAACCCCCAAAAGGAACTACCTTGGGGTCTTAGGGTATGCATATACTTGCGCAGCATCGTCGGCGCTCCTCTCCAGAAGCATCAGAGCCGCTTCCGAGCACAGCGGTGGCCTGGAACCCATGTGTGTCCGCATGTTTTTAGAATTGTTGGAGCTGCTAGGGCTTGCTACTCAGGTTCGGATTGCTTTTGCGGATCTTGGATTTTAGGGGCTAGGGTTTAGACTAGTGTGAAGACGAGACAGCAACCGGATGGGCAACTGCTTAAGGACAGTTGCTTAGACAAGGTTCTGTCTACCGTAAACTACCAGACATTACCATTTCTAGCATCTTACGAAAAAGCCCTAAACCCTCAACCCTGAGCCCCAATACCACAACAACTGAGACGAGACACTGTGAAGCCATCTGCATATCCCTCACCGGATCCGGCCATCAGCTGCCGTCCCTGGCATGCAGGACTAAAGAAGGGCTCGGGGACTTAAATTTATAGGGTTTAGGATTTATGGTTGCGGGTTTAGGGTTTGTGGTTTAGGTTTTCGGGTTTATGGGGTTGTTTAAAGGATAGGATGCTTACAAACCCCTCCGACCCTGCAAGTGTGCCCGTAAGCATCAGGAGCTCAAGGTCGTGATGTAGGGGCCTTAATAATTAGAATAGGGTTTTGAGGGTTCCTCACTATGATTATGCGGCTTAATTTTTGCCCTCAATTATTCTGGCCCCTATAGTACCCCGCAGAATCCTATCTAAAGCCCTCATGGCTGGTGGAATGCTCTAGGCATTAAGCAGACTTCGCCTCTCTGCAGCAGAAGGGGAGAGGGCAGGATAAGGGGTCCGGGCTTGGGCTTAGGGGCTTTAGGGCTTTGGGGTTTAGGGTTTAGGGGTTTAGGGGTTTAGGGGTTTAGGGGTTTAGGGTTTAGGGTTTAGGGGCTTAGGGGTTTAGGGTTTGGGGTTTAGGGTTTAGGGGTTTAGGCTTTAGGGTTTAGTCTCCTGACACTTTCTCAAGACGAGGAGCTCTGCGTGTAAGTGCACATGCCTGATTGAAAAGCGTCACCGTACTATACGGCATACCTTAAGGGGTAATTACTACTCGGGCTACTAGGTGGTCTAGGAGCTTTGGGCAGGGGGAGGGGTGCTGGCGGACTGTGGGCTGGCATACAAGACACGAACCGCGACGGGCAGCCCGAATTCCCCATGCTAACTTTGCGCAGAATTTGGCCCTCTGGAGTAGCTAAAAACAAGTGGCCATAGAATCCTGACTATAAGAGTTTCAAGCAGCCGGAAGGAAATGCAGTTCTTGTCCGTCGTCATTATCGCGGCCAAAGCTGATGCAGTGGCATTTGTGTGGGCTAGCGATTGATCCAGCAACAGCACCAGCATCACAAGTAGCAGTAGCAACTTGTCATTCAGCACTCGTGGGCGCAGTGCTTATTGATGTGGTCGTCGCCACGGAAAGTTACGTTGTGCTATCATAGCATATAGCGCAGACACAACATCTTTTGAAGGCACATTACATCAAGTACTGAAAACACCAATCACTAAACCCTTAACCCTAAACCCTAAACCCTAAAACCTTAAACCCTAAACCCTAAACCCTATTACATCAAGTACTGAAAACACCAATCAGGAGCAGCACGGCCGCGAACCTGAAACCTGCCCCACCGCCTACCACCTTAACCCCGCTTGAACCCATCTCCGCATCTTCAGGCGGATAGGATTTCGGGTCAGTTTCGAGTTTAGGGCTACTAAATACACACTAAAACTGTGAAACCCTCAACTCAACTCCAAACTAACCCTAAACCCTTAATCCCAAACCTTTGACCTCTGAGGCGGAGCCACTGGCCTGGCTAGCGATGGTTTTGCCGGGGTGCCAAGCGCATGGCAAAACTGCTGGGCCCGGGGGTGCCTCCCAACCTAAAGGAAACCAGCGCTGCTTCTGCGGGCTTCTAGACTAAACCTGCACTGAGCATTCTAGCGCGGGTGCTGATGGTGTTCACGCTGCTTCCGGACTCTTTTCCGCTTTTTTCGGGTGATTCTGTTCTTTTGGTCTCTGATGGGCTCGGACTGCCGTGGCTAAGGCTTCGCACTGCGGGCGCTTGATCTGACGAGCATGGCTGGTGGGGTTGGAGGGGGATTGCTTCACAGTAAGGCCCCCGCGGTTGAGGCTTGCAAGGCAGCTGAGGCTTCTGGCGGGTCCCCGCACTTTGCTGATGCATGTTCATGAGTTCATGGGAAGCTTGAGCCGGCATCGGCATCGGTGGAGCATGTGATCTTGCCGTCAAGAATTACAGCTAACAGCACGAGCAAGAGTTGCGATTTACGAGAGAGCTCGTCTTGTGGCTTCACCCATTCGCAACGACATTGAATTCACACTGCCTCTGTACTGACACCCACGTTGCCACCTGCGTTTTTTCTGCACATGCGTTTTTTTCTGCTTCGTGTCCAAAGACATACGGTGGTAACCTTCGAACCCTAGTGTGCACTAAACAGGAATGAGCTTTTGTCATCAAGACAACCGTGGCTTCATCATTGCAGGTCAACCAGAGGCTTGAAGCCGTCGACGGGGTCGAAGTCGGGATCATCCTCAACGTCCTGCGGCTGCTTAGGGTTTAGGGTTTAAGGTTGAGGGTTATCGTTTAGGGTTCAGGGTTTGGGGCTCAAGAATCTCATGGAAACATGCCTTTCATGGAGTTAAGCTATCGGACACCGCTCTAGGTCCCTGTGTCTGACTACCCCATAATTCCTACAGAAACTCGACCGGCCTCATCTTCGTCGTCATCATCCGACTCCGCTTGATCGTCATCGTCATCATCCGGCTTCGGCTTACCTGGGCTTTGAAGTAGCCGGGGCCAGGGAGAAAAACAGTATAGACTTTCTATTTCATGATGGCTCCCGTTAAGTATCAGGTCCCAAAAAATCGTGAAAGTATGGTACTCCAAAGCCCCAGTTGCTGCCGCCCTCCGGGTCGAACTTCGCTCCGTTCGCAAAAGTGATGTCGTCGGAGATGCACCAAGCCTGAGCTTGCAACGAGACGTACCATAATATAGGGGCCTTAATAATTTCCCTTTAAAGGGCTCTAAAAAAGGGCTAGTATAAGGGATCTATAAAGATACTATACTATAGGGGCCTTAACAATTAGAAATGGGGGTTTGGGGGTATATTACATTAAAACTATGATGAGGAACCCCCAAATTAGAATTGGCAACTAGTTAGGCCCCTATATTGAGTCTGTGCCGAGTCTGAGCTATCCATCCCTGTCTTTTTGCACTTATCAGCCAGCCAGCTTGCCTGCGTGCCTGTTCGCCTCCAAGCATGTATACATGTGTGTGTGTGTGTCTCTTTGTAAGCATGCATGTATGAGTACATGAATGTACGTAGGTAGGTCGGTAGGTAGGTAGGCATGAAGCTATGTATAATGCTGCGCATACTTGGTAGTCTAGTTCAGCTCCCTCAATAGACGACTCAAGCTGAAACATTTTACTGCAGTCCTGTCCATCTTCCCTCTCCTGAACTTGGAACAATCTGTCTCTGAATCTGGGTTGAGCCAAGCAGAAGATGAATTATTTCTGATAGAGAAAGCCTGGATTGCTGCAAGCACTCAACTATGAGAATGCCGGCACCAAGGGTGCCTTGGAGGAGTCGACCTTTAACCGAGGAGCGCCACCGCAGTTGATGCATGTGTTCTCGGAGCTGCTGCAATAGTTGTTCACATGCGCGACGCTGCTCGGTCCGTAGGCGGAGTGGCAAGGGTCAGCCTTGTCGCCTTGACGCCCGAAAGGCTTGCAACTCATGCAGGGCCATCAGGGGTGCCGGATTCAGGGCTTACCGTAACTCACGAAGTGTAGGAACAAGCACTGATATAGCCGCCACTAGCAACAGATCCATTATCAGCGTGAGCTTGTGCTGGCTGTGGTTCTTGTGCCGACGATCAGGATGACTAGCGTGTGCACGTGTCTGTTTGATGTCATGGCACTGGTGATGGTGGTGGTGCTGCTGCTGATGATGATGATGACGATGGTGACAACGAGGCGAGCAGTGATGATGATGATGATGACGATGATGATGATGACGACTATGAGGCTCATGATGATGACCATCATCACGACCATGATATGATAGAACTATGATAATGGTTGCATTCCCTGCTATACATCTTCATCACGACCCATAATCACGACAACAGTGATGCCGGTGCCGGTGCCCGCACATATCAGACTTCATGGTCGTCATCTTCATCGCGATCGCCGACCCGCGTCGTCATGTTCAAAAAAATTTTCAACCATCAGCATCACCACGGCCCTCACTCCCATTGTCAGTTTCCTGCTCACTGTCCGCGGCCCTAAACCCTAAACCCCGAAACCCTAAATCCTAAATCTTTACCACGACCGTAGCAACAGGCAAAGCCAACGACACGACAACACGCAGTCGCGGGGTCGCCATCTTATTGCAAGAAGCATCGTGCTGGTGCCGCGACTGTTACACCGCTTCTGGCAGCATCGCAGAGCATCTGCAAGTAGTAATATTGGGTCTGCAGAATTAGTAATAGCATGTTTCTATGCGCTGATATGATAGTACAATATACCTCACAAAACCGTACTCCAATTGTATTGAAGTTCTATTGGGCTGTTTCGGCCCACGAAGGGGTCACTAATTGCGGAAGTGCTCTTGATCATGAGTCCTTTGCCTGGAAGCCATCAAGGAACAAATCGCTCTCCCAGAACCAACACTTAGGGTTTAGGGTCTGGGTTCCTGAGCAATCCCTTTATGGTAAGGATACCCGTTTTTCCTACTATATAAAGGGACCCTAAGATAAAAAGGGCAAAACGCTACTACTCAGGAAACCTAGGGGATTAGACCACCCTCCGGTATAAGCCCTCAACCCTAAACCTCAAGGACTTTACCGAGGCACTGTAGGCCGTCACACACCTGGGACCTGCGCACCAATTGCCTCCGCAAGTACCGCACTTGGACTTGCTGGCACAGTTGATGTCCTGGGAGACGTCCAGGCAAGCTGTGCCTGAGCGTCGCAGAGCAAGAGACATCCGAGCTGAGATAATATAGCGGTCTTCTTAGTTGCATAGGGCTTCGGGTTATACCACAGAATAGCTAGCATCGTTGTATGAGAGTTATCAAGGGATAGCACTTCTAATTTACTTTCGACGGTTATGGGACTCCATATTATTATGCAAGATTGAGCTACAACCAAAGCAAAGATTAGTATATACAATACTTTGCAATTACTGTCTGGGCATGTTGTACTGTTGTGATACCTGGCATTCCAAACCTTCACTAAAGTAGCTCTCTGCGCCAAGGATTTCTCAGGATCCATCTTGAAGAAGCAAGGCTTGCGAAAGGCCGGGTTATGCAAGCGTTTAGGGGGGTTTAGGGTTTAGGGGTTTAGGGTTTTCCGTGCTCCACAAACACCGAGGGCTGAAACTTCCGATTGTCTCTCCTGTGCCACACTCTCCCAGAGTTGGCTCTGTGAGGAAAGGCACGACGGAACTGAATGAATCGGGATGCCAGGACATGTAACAAGAGCACCTAGGGGCTTGGATTTAGCGAATTGGGCTGGAAACGATTTAGCATCAAGCGGTCTCCGAGACATCCAAACCCGAAACTTTACACACCAGGCCTGGAAGGATGCCTGAAACTCGAGAAGCGCTACCTAAGGCGTTTTGTCACACCTGTACCCTAAGGCCCCGCAGTAGTTGCTTTTGGGGTTGATATTCAGAATCTTATGAGGTAATCCCAAAAAGGAATATGGGGCCTCTGGGTAGAGCCCCAGCAACACTTGCAATCCACACTGCAAGCCCCGAGCAGTAGAACGTCGGATCAAGGCACACATGTCCTTCGCGAAGGTGTCTCCCCGGTAGCAGCAGAAGCCACCCGTTGCCACTGCATTTTCGGAGCTTGCCGCACCATTGTTCTCGTTGACCTAGGCGGCTCAACCCTCGAATCCCGTTAAGCCCGCAGGAAATCCGCCTCGCAACCAGAAGGTTGACTTAAGAGTGCATCACGGGTTTGGGTGCGTCTCAACATTTCGTTCCTCGCGGTAGTTGACACCGCAATTTTGTGTTGGATGAGACAACCTGACAGGGAATCGCACGCAATCAAGTCACCGAGCCAGCACCACCGGCGATCTTCTTGACACCTTTGCCGGGGCCGGAATCAACGGTTAAGGCGCTAAGCACTAGACTTTATACAGGCGAATCCTACCCTGTGACAGGGGCGAACCCAGCCCCACACCGGAAACCCTAGAGCCCGTTTAAAGCCTGACCCTCCTGGAACCCTGGTTGACCCCCAAGTAGAACTTTCGTCCGACTATAGCTATTGTTACTCTAATCACTATTCTCGCTGCGCCCTACTGCTCTTACTATTCTCATCATTACTACCTCTGCTGATAACGATACGAATAACAGTATTCGCTTCAGGTTTAGGGTTTAGGGTCCCAAAGGGTCCAAGTATCATTATGGTATATACTTAGACCCCAAAATACCCTATAAGTATATACCATACTGATACTTGGACCCTTTGGGGGTTAGTAATCTTACATGGCTTCGACGTCAGGGGCCTCGATCTCTCGGCTCAGGGGGAGTGGCTTTGCTGCGACTCTTGTCAAGTGATACAGCACTTGGAGGATCACGAGACTTAGTAAGTATGGTTCCTTAAAGGGGTCCTTATAGGGCTCCTTTAAGGGATCAAAGTGGAGGCTTCGCAGCTACATATTAGAAGGAGTATGTATCTGCGTGTGTGTATGTGTATATGTATGTGCATGTATGTGTATATATGTATGTACATAGATATATGCATACATACATATACACATGTATATATACGCATGTGTCAGCGCACACATGTGTAGACTCTTTCATAATACAAATAACACACAGTTATGGGTATATTTATATAGAGAGAGTGACATATATATATATATATATATATACAACTATACATACATATATATATACATATATATATGTATATATATATATACACACACGTACAGAACCTGTGCAAGGAAGGTCATTGTTGCATCTCACGCTGAAATCGACTCCAAGCCTGCCTGGCACTTCTCAGGCCTTCTGAGACCAGAAACCCACTGACCCTAAACTAAACTCTAAACCCTAAACCCTAAAGCTTCCCGAATTGCTTCGCAAACCCTAAACCCTACAACCTTACATCCAAACGTTAAAGGCCTGAAGCGTTGTTTGTGCTCGAAGGGATCAGGTAGGCCTAGGTTACAGTTATGAACCCTAAACCCTTGGGATGGCAAGAGCTCGTGCCTGTGCGGCACCACTCGCCTCCGCAAGCGCTGCAACCCGCATGGCTCTTGCCGCAGGTGCTGTTGCTCTCCGCAATGCCTGGCAGCTTTGAGAAGTAGTGTCCTAGTAGTGCGGTAACAGTAGTGAGTAGTAGTCGTCGTCGTAGTAGAGTACGAGTACTGGATCTAGAACTCGTACCAGGACTAGGACTGGGGCTGGCAGTGGTCTAGTTCTGCTACTATTGCAATACTCACAGCGACAAGACTGCTAGTGCTCGCCATAGCATTAACAATACATTCATATCATGGTGCCTTCGGAAGATTCAGCTATTTGGGGATTTAAGCACTAATCATGTAGCAGCCTTCTGTCCTTGCACCCTCGACCGGCCTGAGTCGAAGGCCGTGTTGCACATGTTCTTGGGGTCTTGCGCGCTGATGACGCACTTAGGCCTCAGGCTCGCTGAGCTTTTGAGGTGTAACATACGGCTTTATAATGACTAGAATAGGGTTTGGGGAAATATTCTACTTCATTATAATAATAAAGACCCCCCAAAACCTATTCTAATTATCCAAGGCCTATAGTAGGGTTTAAGCTTCAGGGTTTAGTGTCAGGGCTTATGGCCTGGGGTTCAGGGTTGCTCTGTCGCTTGTGAAGCATAGTTACAGGACAGCCGATTGATGATGGCTGTTTGCACATGTATTCAGCACATCGTAGCTCATCCGTACTTGGAGTTCTTACGTGCCTACATGAACACATACCGTGTCTACTCGAAACTCTTGTTTTCATTGTTATTTCTGCTATTTTTTCATCATTATCAGTTAGCAGTATCACCTCTGTCACCTTTACCAGCATTTTCACGGCTATCATCATCATAAGAAGCGAGCATCAGAACATTATGCGGGTTGGGTAGTTTAAGGTACACCACACCCTGAACCAGCCCAAAATCCGAAACCCCTGAGCACGAAAGCTAAAACCCTAAACCCTGCACGTTGAGACCCTCAACCCTCAACCCATAAACCCCAAACCCCTAAACCACCCAACACAAACCAAACACCAAACCCCAAAACCCCTAAAACCCAAGACCTGTTGTCCGAGAAGCTCGCACCACGCGCCGCCGCAGCTGTCGCATTTCCAGCGGCCGGCAGCACACTTGCTTTCGAAGTCTGCCTGAGGTGGCGCTTAAATGTATCCGATACAGAACTTTGGTCTGAAGGGGCTCAGCGACCGAAATGAAGCCAAGTTGCAATGGCAGCAGGGAAGCAGGTGCCGCAGATGTCATCCACACTGGCACCACTGTAGCAGCAAACCCCCCCAACCTTATCCTCCCACTCTGCTTGCAGCTTGATGTGCGTCTCATTGGGGACTGCCGGAGCCGGCTCTGGCGTGGGTTTGGTGTCGACGGTCTCGGTGGTCTCGGTGGTGTTGCTCGCATCCACCGGCTTGCTGAAGTTGTCCGCCGTTGTTTCAGACCCTGGGGCCGTCTCTGGCGCCTCCGTCTTGGTTTCGATGGTGGCATTCACGTCAGAAGGCTTGCTGAAGTTGTCCTCCGTTCCCTCAGAGCCCTGGGTCGTTTCTGGTACCACCGGTGCCTCTGTCTTGGCTTCCTCCGTGGCATTCGCCTCAGGCTTGCTGAAAGTGTCCGCCGTCTCCTCAGCCCCCGGGGCCGTTTCTGGAGACGCGGTCATCGTTTCGACCACTTTGACGGGTTTGTCCTCGTCCATCGCAAGTCCTCCACCGGCCAGGCTTCTGGGCCTAGGGTTTAGGTTTAAATGGCGTGTGTGTGTGTGTGTGTGTGTGTCACAAACATATAAGTATGTGTGTATATATATACACACACGTACATGTGTATGTATGTATATGTATATATATGTATATTAATGAAGGGATCTGCATCATATTACACACATTTGTGTATAGAGAGAGAAAAGGAAAGACTCGTTTGTAGATGTGCTTACACACACATACATATATATATATACATATAGATAAAGGATGTATGTATTCGGGCATGTAGACATGCATGCATATACATCTACATACACATGTACATGTACGTGTGCATGCGTGCATGCATGTATGTGCGTGTAGACTCAAGTTGTACGTACGTATGTATGTATGCATGCATGTACGTCTGCCCGCAAGCCAGGATGGTTATTCGTGCCGTGTTCTTACGAGCATGGTGTGATGACTGTGGTACTGTGCTACTGATGATGATGATGATGATGACGATGATGATGATACAGTGTGCTGATTGCAGTCGAGAAGCAGAGTATGGTCAGGGTATGGCCGTGAATATGATTGTGGTGAAGGTGACGCCCTTGGTGATGACTGTGAAAAAGCTACTTACCAGTAGCAACCACCTATGGTGCTGATTACGTGGCTGCAGCCTACGGTCTGTATGCCGATAGAAATTACATGAGGCAACAGCATGTTCCCGAATGCCCTTCGGCTGCCCGACCGCGCTCTCCTTCATGCTCCGAGATGTCCGACTCAAACTTCTGGCCCCGCAACTGACGAAAGGAGAGGGCACATTCGCCCTCCTCGCAGTCATCCGGCAAAGCCAAGCAAAGGCCGAGAAGGCCCAAAAGTAGTCGGGAATGGACCATGGTTAGGTCACCGCTCTTCACACAAGAGAAAATAGCAACGCTTTTCGTAGCGAGACTCGAGCCAGACAAGGGCCGAAAAGGAGGATGAGCAGTCTGATTCGATGTGCTGTACTTAAAGGCTCATGGGACTTAGTAAGTAAGGTTATAAGTAGGTTATAATTAGGATAACCCCACTTAGGGGACTTATAACCCCAATCATAACCTACTTACTAAGTCCCATGATCCTCAAAGTAGGGGCCTTAATAATTAGAGTAGGGTTCCCTTGGAGGCGTCTATAAGGGCTACTTTCAGGGATCTATGAGGCTACTATACTACAGGGGTCTTAATGATCAGAATAGGGTTCCCTTTAAAGGATTCTATATAAGGGCTACTATAAGGGATCGATCACAAGGTACTTTGGCCTTAATCATTAGGATAGGGTTTGGGGGCCCCATTAATCTAGATTCATAACAAGAAACCCCCAAAACAGTATTGGTAATTACCTGGGCCCTATCTTGTGCCTGCCCGGCTACGTTGTTTTGGAAGTGGCCATCAATTCCAACACGTGCATCACACATCACAAACATCACCAATACCACCATCCCATTAACACTGTATGACCATGCTTTTGTAATGCCTTCAGTTGTCTGCTGGGTCAAGGAGGGATGAGGCCTGGACGCCCAAGGCCTGTGATGCAACAACGACCTGATGTCTCCTGTCTTGCGTCAGTGCGCAGGAAGACGCTCGAAGATCAAGCGACTGTTGCCTCGGTTTGCCCATCCGACACATTGCACTCTCTTAAACACAGAGCAGAATGAAGCATCAGTCGCACTGTAACCACGAAATGAACAGTTAACAACTATTGGCGAAATGTCCATACATCTTTCGGTCCCTCGTTTTAACGCTTGGCAGGCGTGCTGTCAGCTCGCGACCTCTTGACAATTCGCAAAAAAAGGCGCCCGCCGAAGACATCCGACTGCATATAAACCGGAACGCCGATTTTCAGGAACTGCCACCTAACTGCGTGACTCACGGGTTCTCCGTAAGGGGCCAGTCCCGAAAATGCGCATTATGTCGAGTTGACTTCAGCTAGAGATTTCTGGCTCCCTGTCTCAGAACCAGGTGCAGCATCTACGTCCGAGTGGCGCACCCCTCGGCACAGGAGCTCGGAACCCGGGAAATGCAGACAATGAGGGCACCCATTACAAACAGCACGTTGCAGCAGCATTGAGTCTACGTGCGGCACCCCAGGTTTCCAGAAACCCCCGAGGTCGTGGTCGATTGAAAGTCATGGGTCATCTCAAGTGCTGCAAACGCTGGCAGAAATTCCGCCAACAAGCAGACCGTCATCAGCCCACAGATTACAATCGACACAGCAGCTCCTCTGGGGGTGGTTCTGAAAGCTTGTAGCGTAAACATGTGCAACCTGGTCTGGAACAACCCCCCGTCTTCCCCCAGGGACGTCTTGTGTCAAACTTTTGTGGCGCCATTTTCAGGCTGTCCCAGCTCACTCTTAGTGAAATCAGGCACAACTCTGCAGTGACAAGCACCTCTTGTGCTTCGACACTCACACTAAAGGCATCACATGATTGCGAACTGGCCAGCTTTCCTGTTGGCATGGAGTTGGTAGAACCCTGTTTCGATGGTCCTGCGGACTCATAATTAATGAAAGCATTGATCAGGCATGTAACCAAATAATGACCGGGAGAAATCTTCAGAAGAACAAGTTTGCGAATATTGCTCGCAGAATCAACCATCGCCGAGCTCATCATAAGCAGCCGTACAATGAGGATGGTAGCGAACGATAATCAGTCATAGCTTCGACTGGTATACTACAAGTCTGCATGTCTGGAAGCCTATATTGACCCAAAGCACAATAAACATTCCAAGTCTTATACATGTTGCGTACCACCTGCGACAAGGTTTTGAGGCGGATCTTACGGGACGATACTATCACTAACTACTTGGATTCTCCCGAAAGCCCACAACCTAGCCAGCCATGCGAAGTCTGGAATGGAAAGGCCTCGCCGCGCCGACGTGGAAGAATCAGGCTCTGAGACCAGGCGCCAGAATCGAACAACAGGGCAGGCTAGGTCTAGGTGGGCGCTGAAAGCATTTTGGGAGATCTTTGGGGGTTCGAGGTTTAGGGTTTAAGGTTTTGGGGTTCCTTTCTATGGAAACTAGACTGCAGACACGATTTTGGCCCATGGTCTCCGGTGCAAAAACAGCACCACGGACAGACCCGTCACCACTGCCACGCAGGCACGGCTAGGTGAACTTCATCCCGTCTTCGTGAAGTGGGCTCAAGACAGTAATGAAGGGGTTGAGGATATGGGGTTCCAAGATGTGTGGCCGCAGATTGCTCGATCTAGGCTTACCATTGTCGTGTGACGAAGATGGGCCGCGACAAGCACCTGTTGTGCTCGAGCCTACCTCTGCCATCACGCCGATTAACAGGATTATAGGGTTCAACTAAACAATACACCCAAAACCTGAACCCTAGGGTTTGTTTAGGGTTGACGACTCTCTAGTGCTCCATTCCTCGGTTATCCTAACCTTCGATTTCTCGTCTAACTGCGGCAGGAATCAGAGGACATCAGCGATACCTGGCAGCAGCAACTCGCACGCATACGCCATCTGAGGATCAGACCTTGAGGGGTGGGCACAGGGAAGAGGTCACGTGGACCCCGCGCACTCGCTGCAACCGAAGTCCCTTAGACGCCCGCTTGCGAATCTGAACATACAACCATATCAGCATACTGGCATTGCATCGGGCATGAATTTCTGAGACCAGAAATGCCCAGACCGCACAAGCCGCCGAACTGGGACCCGAAACCAAACCTAAAACCATCTTAAGCCCCAAACTCAAAACCATACCCTAAACAAACCTCGAGAACCCCGACACTCGGGCCCCCACCACTAGCCTCAGGCACCAGCTGGGGGCTTGGAGCCACCTGCAATGGGCGATTGGAGCTTAAATGAAGGTGGTATACTTGGAGAAGTAGAGACCTTCATTGGCAAAAAGACGCTGGCTCCTGCAAGGCAGGATTCATAAGGTGGTCTTGGCTTTGCCGGGCTTTACTTTAATGGTTCCAAGCAAGAGGGCTTCGGGTTTGGGCTTGAGGGCCCCCAGAAACCACAAAATTAAGGCATTTTTTACCACCCTCACCAACAAAAGCTTGCAAAACCCTGCCTCCGAAGAGCTTTGAGAAAAAGCCGCCGATGCCGGCGCCCGTGCCGCTCGCACTAGGCGCAGGCGCCGGCGGTGGACCTGAACAAATCCAAAGCTGGAAAGGTTTGAGTTCAGGGTTCAGGGATTTGTCTGTAAGGTTTAGGGATTGGGCGGCTTGAGAATTAGGACTGCGTCAAGAGTGGGAGCAATGGTGGAACGGAACTTGTGAGAGGTGAGCTTAAAGCAGGTGCCTGGAGGCAACCCGCAAACGTCCAATAACCTCGACGCCAGACTAGATGCGCAAGGACTCTGTATATGTAAATACACGCACAAACATGTATATACATGTATAAAAATGTATATATAGATGCACACACACACACACACAAAACATCCATCCATCCATCCATTCATCCATCCATCCATCCATCCATCCGTCAGTCCGTCCATCCATCTATCCATCCATCCGTCCATCCATCCATCCGTCCATCCATCCATCCACGCATGCATTCATGCATGCAGATACAGATAAAGATACAGATGAGCATGCACATGCAGACATACGTGCATATGTACAATCGTACATGCGTACATACATACGTACGTACACACACACATGTATGCATCAGATGCCTTGCAGGCATAAACTTATGCATTAGTGTATCTATGTGTTTGGCTGCTTTTCTGCGCTCTGTTTCTAGGCACAGGTACACACACACGCACAGCACACATATAGATATGTATATATATATATACACACACCCAGCGCTAGAACCCCACACCCTCGTCACTATGCCGTAAGCAAGATATCTCATAGTGTAATACCAAGAGCAATCGTGTCACATAGTCATCGTATCTACTTTGTCAGTTAATGTAGTACGGCATAACCGGGGAGTTTCCGAGAATAGGGGACCCTAATATAGTACCCCAAATGGTAGGGATCCTTATTATAATAAGGACCCCAAAGTATGGTACCCCAAAATAAGGTACCCCTCATATAAGTAAATCCTCCACCGCGCCTCAGCTGGCTACCTCCACAGGAGGCGCGACTGGCAAATGAGCCGTGTAAGTTCGGGTTCATTCAAGGTCTACCTGAACCAGTGCAAATCTAAATGTTTGATGCGTTTGATCTTCTGATTCCTTTATCACACGTCATATGTCTTACGTTTCTTGCCTGCATGTACATTTGTTCAATGGGAAGGGGGGTTGGCCTGTGCACCGGTTCCTGAAAGCGTTGCTTTAAAGGGTTCTGTAAGGGCTTTTCAAGGCTCCAGGGGCCTGAATCAACATAATGGGGTTGTTGGCGAGGTGAATTTTGCTACAAGGATAGGAGCGACCCTAAGGAACCATATGGGCACACAATTGGTGAGGCCCCTGTCCATGCAGGAGAAGCGTTGGGGTTGTGGTGGTTGACCTGGCATTGATCGAAAGCTCATACATTTTCCCACTGAACCCTACGGTTTTCCTAGCGTAGCGTTTCCTAAATTCGCTCACACGCACTTCCTATGGTTATACCGGCCGTTTCACACTTCTCGGGCCCGGAAACGAAGAGTCTGCTCAAGGGCAGAGAAGAGGGTACAAGGGTCAGAGTTTTCTGAATTCAATGATAGAAAGCATATGAATCAAGTATATACAGTGTCTACTGTACACAGTACGGGCCTATACTTGCGGGAATTTGGACTCCTGCAAACTGCGTGGGCTGCCTGCAGGAATGCTGTACCTTCGATGTCTAGGTCTAGGACAAGCCCTATTATGTCGTAAGCATTTCAAGCCAAACCGCCAAATCCCAAGCGCATAACGCCCAACTCCGCGCCTTCCGCCTTTTTCTGCACAGGCGGTGGGGGTCCTGTATACAGTTAGGGGATGTTTACAGTAAGTCTACAGAGTGTTAAGAATGCATAGGGGTCAGTTTCTAACAGTTCTTCCGGGATCCCTTCCTGTCAGAACTTGGATTCTGAGGGTCTTTAGCAGGGGGCACTGCCAGCAGCCTGCAGATCGGAGCGAAAGCAGTCTGAAGCCATTCCATACCGTAAATTCTCGAAACACAACAACAGGCTTCTGCGAGAATTCACACAATCTTCGGGTTAAGGTTTAGGATTTAGGGTTCTCTGCAAAATGAAGAACTTGACCGACGCTTGAAACTCCAGTCAGGTAGTTCTGTTTAGTGTCTGCGGAAGTGGTGTAATGGAGGGGCCTTACTACACAACGGCCCCAATGTAGTTCCTTTTGGGGGTTCGTACTTAGAATTCTATAAGGTAATCCCAAAAGGAACTACTATGGGGCCTATGGGCAGTTAGAGCAGGGCTTTGGGATATACAGTAGTGTTATGAGACGGTACGGTATAGATACGGCCATAGCATACCCGAAACTTGTGAGCATGCTTCTGCACCTTATCCCTGGGGCTCCAAGTATACAAATAGTACCTACCTTGGGGCTTAAAGCCTATAAATTATAACTATTTGGAGCCCCTTGGTATGTCTTCTGACTTACGATCGCGCACGAGAGGGCCGGAGGGGCGATTGGATCCCTGCGGCCCTACGGGCAAAGGAACCCCCGAGTACCCAGCGCTCATTGAAAACCCACTCCCCTCATGAAGATGCAAAGCACAAAGACATGACTAAATAGGCGACATCATTTGGCAATCAGACGACTACGACCACGTCGGAATACAGAAGGAAGAACGGAGATGCGCCCTTAAACCCCTAAACCGATCGATCTGAGCTATCTCCGAAGCCGGTGAGCCTCAGGAAGTGCCTGTCAGGTTCATCCAGGTCTTGGGTTTCCGGCATACAGAGTTTAGGGTTCAAGGCTTCGAGTTCCTTTCTGAAGGCTTAGGGGTTTAGGGTTTCGGGCATACAGAGTTTAGGGTTTAGGGGTTAAAAGGTTTAAGGGTTTAGGGAATCCGGGGTAAGGGCCAGGGTTCCTAGTGGCGGGGAATTCTAGTTCCCAACAAAGGGCTTTCCTTAGAACTGCCAGAGGGATCCTTTCCACGCCACCAAGCCTTGAACACCGTTCCTGCAATAAACGGTCTCGGGTGGAGGGGTTCGGGGACTTGTGTGTCGGGGTATTGGGTGCTGCGGCGCCGTCCTCTTTGTCACAAGTTCCCCTGCCAAAGGCCTAAGTTCAACTCTCTGCACTGCAACCCACACGGGGAGACCCTTACATGGATGGACGAATCCCAAACCGAATCCCACAACCGAAAGCGAGGGCCCAAAAAGCCTCCACGCCCGTCAGGCGAACCGCATAACAACCCTGAGACCCTCCGTTACTGCGGAGTCCTTGTAGAAACCCTTCTAGTACCCTGAAAGCCATAGCCATCCGCCACAATAACTCCTCACGGCTACCCTACACCGCCACACCCTGAAACCCCAGGCCCGAGCCTTCAGCCCGACTATATATGTGCATGTATGTGTGTATATATATATATATATGTATATGTGTGTATATATATATATATATATGTATGTATATATAATATATATATATATATATATATATATATATATATATATATATATATATAATGTATACACACCCCCAAACCTCGAGGGTTTCAACGACCCCAAAGCTGCAACGCATGGCGAAGCCACCTGGCGCACAGCAATCGTCCTGCCCCCGGTGCGGATCGGGGGCCGTGGCTTGAAAGACCAGATTGGGTTTCAAGGTTTTGGGTTTGGGGCTTTAGCGTTTAGGGTTTTGGGTTTAAGCGTTTAGGGTTTCAAGGGTTTAAGGTTCAGAGTATTGGATTTAAGTTCAAAGTGATCTTGGACCGGGCTTATTGTGTGGCCCTGCCCTGAATAGTGTGCTCCCCAGACATCCCGTTCCAGTAAGGTTTGGGGTTTAAGCGTTCAGGGCTTCAAGGGTTTGGGGCTTCAAGGGATTAGTCCGGTAGAGTAGTACATGAGTACAGTAGTAGAACATCGCCAGTGTAGCAGCAGCGCATACGTTATTTCAGTACTAGCCTCAGGCCCTTCAAAATCCTCAGAAGATGCTCTAAATCCCTCCGTTTAGGCACCTCAGATGCTTCAGATTTGCAGGTCCAGGGCGAGCGCTCAAGGCTTCAAGACTTGGATCCTCACCTCAAGCTCAAAGAGCTGAAGATCTAAACAGGGTTTTGCGGTGGAACTCCGAGTATGGTTGAAAGTTGAAAGGTTTAGGGTTTACATAGGGTTGGAAGGTTTTGGGTTAAGGGTGTAGGGTGTTTAGGGTTTTGGGCTAAGGGTGTAGGGTGTTTAGGGTGTAGGGTTGAAAGGTTTTGGGTTTAGGGTGTTTAGGGTTTCGGGGACTTCTCTTCTACATGCCTTCATCATGAGGATCCTGCTGTGTGCTGTAGGATGTTGATTACCAGTCTCCCGGCCCTGATGCCCAAAATGTGCACTCACTAGCATCCTCATTGAAACCCTATGTGGGTGGTTGTCAAATTAGGGTCCCTTTTTGGGTACCCTAAATAATAGGTGCTATAATAAGGACCAAAAAGGGACCATAATTTTGACAACCACCCATGTAAGGATTTACTAAGGTTGGACCCCCCCGAAACTCGCCCCGACCTTGGCGATCTGGGCAGCTTTCGCATCGGCAGACGTCGAACCCACGCCAGCCTGAATGAACGGGCCTCTAAGGCCCTCTCACTGTCTGTAGGCCCTTCGGTGGTTCGGGTATTGCTGTTACTCTTGACATCCCCGTTCCTACTCAATAGTGGGCTTACATGCTACCATTTTATTGAGCTGAGCCCTTGCATGTAGAATGAAATGGGGGGATGTAACCCCATTTGGGGGACCTGGCTGTCTCGACCAAACATGTAGGCTGAAATGGATGCGTGCAGCCTCCCTAACTTCGCTCAACGGAGCTGTTCGGGGTTCGTTTGGTCTTCGGGTTTGTTTCGGCTCTATGGAACTTCGGGGACTCCGGGTTCAGGGTTGCAGAGATTTGGGGTGTCCAAGGTTCCTGGACGGGTGGCTTTCAAGGTTCCGGGTTGATGGTTGGAAGGTTGCGGCCTATGCAATAGGCAATAAAGCTTTCTCTTCTCTGCGCTCTGCTCTCCGCTCGCTGCTTTATGCTCTCTTTACTCTCTCTCTGTGCAGAATCTGCGCTCTGCTCGCTGCTCTCTGCTCTCTACTGTATGCTCTCTGTGCTCTGCACTCCGTTCTCTGCTCGCTCTCTGCTCTCCGTAAACTCTGTGCTCTCTGCGCTCTGTTGTCTGCTGTTTGCTCTTTGCTTTCTGCTCTCTGCTCAGGATGGAAGGAGTTGAGAGTTTGGGCACTCTCTTCGTCACAACTTGCAATAGCCTCCCGCAACTCAAAATAAGCCCCGGTGCTGGGTCCTGGCAAGGAGCCTGTTTGGGGGGGTCCTGGGGAGATCCATGAGCCGGTGCCCGTTTCCCCTACACAGCCCTAATTCAGCCTACAACCTCCTAAAGCAGCAAAACCCCCGCGGATGCCACCATAGCTTTCCAATCGTCGCGACAAGTACCCTAGATACAATAGGACGTATGCTGGCTAAAATGCGGGGTGCAAGCTGAAATGGTTCCTGTAGCTCTCCAAGGCAAAAATTTCAGCTACAATGAAATGGTGTTCGACCCGTGTAATTAGCACCCCCCATAAAAGCCAGGATGTAGGAAGGGGGATCTCTTGACGGTGTCGTCATAATATGTGTTGCTGTTGCTGCTTTGTTTTCTTTTGTGTTGCTGCTGTGGCGGCAGCAGCAGCAGCCGCAACAGCAGTACGGTAGCAGCAGCGGTAGCAGCAGCAGCAGCAGCAGCAGCAGCAGCA
Organism: Symbiodinium sp. CCMP2592; assembly: GCA_905221615.1. Classification (NCBI taxonomy): domain Eukaryota; class Dinophyceae; order Suessiales; family Symbiodiniaceae; genus Symbiodinium; species Symbiodinium sp. CCMP2592. The sequence continues at coordinate 171,870 of CAJNDT010000137.1, read as the reverse complement.
GCAGCAGCCGCAGCCGCAGCAGCAGCAGCAGCAGCAGCAGCGGCAGCAGCAGCAGCGGCAGCAGCAGCAGCAGCAGCAGCGGCGTCAGCGTCAGCGGCAACCGCAGCGGCAGGAGGAGTAGCAGGAGCAGGATGAGGAGTAGTAGTTGTAGCAGCAGTAGCAGCAATAGCAGCAGCAGCAGGTGGCAGAGGAGGAGGAGGAGGAGGAAGAGTAGGAGTAGAAATGAGCATAGCCCCGATGCACACAACACCGCACTGGGCCGAATATGTGCGAATCCCGGAAGGCGCACCTCAGAGCCTGAGTTCGGGTATTACAAGCCCAGCACAGCAACTTCGGCCACCTGCGTCGCCAAAGCACCGTTGACAAAGTAGTGCTTGTCAACAGTCATGGGGCACCTCTCGAAGCTGCGGTTTTTGGGTTTGTCTTTAGGGTTTAGAGCTGGCCTTTGGGTTGCGGAGCATTGGATCCAATACCTTAGCCCAGAACCTACTTTTTCTTGCCGGGCACTTCAAGAGAACCTGCTTGGAGGATCATAGGACTTAGTAGGTATGGTTACAAGTACCCCAAGTGGGGTTAATTATAAGTATCTACAAGTGTAGATACCTTAGTTACTACGTCCCATGATCCTCTAAGCAAAATCGAAACTACGCGGACCCTGCGAAGTTGGCTCTGGACATAACACCTCCACCGACCTTGTCAGTTAGAGTTGGGGAATTGTAGTGAACGATGGCGACTGTGATGATGCCCACAGACCCCAAACCCTAACCTATACCCTAACCTATACCCTAACCCCTAAATCCTAAAAATACATTTTTCAAATTCTATACCCTAAACCCTAAATCCAACATTTCGAAACTCTATACCCTAAACCCTAAACTCTAGACCCTAAACCCTACACTCTATACCCTAAACCCTACACTCTATATTCCCTAAACCCTGCACTCTATACCCTAAACCCTACACTCTATACCCTAAACCCTACACTCTATATACCCTAAACCCTACACGCTATACCCTAAACCCTGCATTCTATACCCGAAACCCCAACCCGAACCCGCACTTTTCGGTCGGGTCTCGTCTTTGGATCTCCGGTCCATCGACCACAGCCTCCCTCATCATCCGGAATAGGGACCCAAAACGGAGTTTCCGAAAATAGGGGACCCTAATATAGTACCCCAAATAGTAGGATCCTTATTATAAGGACTCCAAAATAAGGTACCCCTAATTTTCGGAAACTCCCAAAAAGGTACCTAAACAAAAACCAGAACCCAGACCTTCCAAAATCCCTTAATTAAGGAACATACCTTAAATCATATTAAGGATCCTACTATAACTAAAGGGATATATCCCGGAATTAAAGGATTTTGGAGGTCTGGGTTGGGATATCCCACAAGCCCCTGTATAAACAAAGCAATGAGGTAGGGATATCCCAACCAGGAGTTTATGTTTGGGTCCTTTTTTGGAACCCTACGGAAAGCCCTAAAGCCTGAAGGATTTAGGGGTTTATGGGGTTGGTTCTTGGAAAATGGGCTCAGGGGTTTAAGGGTTTAAGGGTTCAGACGGTTTAAACCTTATAAGGTTTAAAGGGTTCAGGGTTTAGGGTTTCGGGTTTAGGGGTTTAAGGCTTAGGCCGAGAATCCTGGGGCACAAACCTTCATTTTGAAATCGTGTAATCTAGCGGCCGAAATATTTACCAATACTATTTCTGGGGCTCCTCATCAGAATCAATATTATAGACCCCCAAACCCTGTTCTAATTACTGAGGCCCCTACAGTTTTCCAAATCTACCATAACTATCGATAACCCGTCACCTCAGAATCGACTCCAGTAGCCGAGTCGATGATGTAGATCGCGGCCATTGGATTGAAAAGTCAACGGTATGCCTAGAGTTTAGGGTTCAGGGTTTAGGCCCAAAACCAGAATGATTTCTCTCATTCTCCACTCACAAACTCAAACGCCACACCGACCAAGCCTAAGCCAAACACACTTAAAGAACCCATACAGTAGCCCTAACGGTAACAATGGAGGAAGCTTACCGTGGAACCTTACGGCCCCAGTAAAGATATTCGCAGCTGCACCTGCCCGGCAAAGCCGGCGTTCCCCTGCACTCCCCCGCACCCTCCAGAGGAAAGCGCTTGATATGGCAGATACAACGGCTGCGGGTGAGGGTTTGGAACTCAGGGTATATGGGTTCAGGGATAGAGGCTTCAGGGATACGGATATTGGATGATATGGGGGTTTCCCAAAATAGGGGACCATAATGTGTTAAGGGCTTAGGTATAGGGTTCAGGATGGAGGGTTCAGGGGTCCGCCGTTGGAGCTCGAGAGTCCCGAGTTTTTAGCGCGATTTACAGGCTTGTTGGGGGAGAAGGGTTTATAGTGTACTTGGAGGGTCATGGGACTTAGTAAGTAAGGTTATAAGTACCTTAAGTGGGGTTATAAGTAATTATAAACATATTTACCTTAATTATAACCCTAGTTGCTAAGTCCCATGATCCTTTAAGTAGGGTTTGGGTTTATTGTTTACTTCCGTGAGATAGTTCGGCTTAATCTGCACATGTATCTTGACAGGCTAGGGCCACGGCATGGACTCTAGATCCTGTGAGACTAAATTTCACTGCAGTACAACGACTGCTTCGGCAAGCAACCAAAACAAACCAGGACAGCGAAACCACCCTTAAGTATCACTGACACCGCTGTGGTGAATACTAGTCTGGCTTATGCTCAGGTGTTTGCTGCCCTATCTGGTTTTTCTTTAGCGAGTACGTCCGCTCGGTGTTACCTTGCCAGCGCTTCGATCATGCTTACCAATCCGGCTGCCGGTACAAGAATTCACTGCATGTAGCATCACGAGATTGATGTACAAGTGCTGAAGGTTCTGCGACCATTTGGGAGTTTCCGAAAATAGAGGACCCTAGTATAGTACCCTAAGTTGTATGATCCTTACTATACGGACCCCAAAATAAGGTACCCCTAATTTTAGGAACCCCCCACTTGCTCGTTGTTGCGACCAGCACATGTCCGACTGGCACTGCTGCTGTCCATGAGGCAAACATTGCGATTCGAGGGTTTAGGTGCTTTCGCTATCAGCCCTTTGCAAGTGATAAAGAACATGCATGTTGAGCTCAATGTTGTGGCTGCTGCCCTGAATGCTGCGATGGCTGCTAACACAGCGACGCCTGATGTTGCTGTTGTCAAGGATATCAGTGTTGGACGTCCTGGAGTTGCCGTCGTATATGGTAGGTTCCGAAAATAGAGGACCCTAATATAGTACGCTAAATAGTGTAGTATAAATTCCCAAAATATGGTACCCCTAATTTTCGGAAACTCCCATATAGGTGTGACGTTTTTTTGGATATCTGACCATCTCTGCCGAGCGATCTTAACCTCTTAGTTTCACCAACAATTTACATGTGAGATCCTAGTATATCCTAGTATCAGAGTAATCAGGTCCCTCCATTCCCAGCAAGCAGCGCGATGTTTGCTCTTTCAGAGCCGGAACCGATACTGTAGTCCAGACCCTAAGACATCCTAACCACAGACCCGGGGCTGATAATGTCGGCGCCCTAAAAATTAGAATGGGGCTCTGTAAGGAGCCCCCCGAAACCGTATAGGTATTTATTGAAGCCCGTATATGTATTACCACCCTGCATCCTAAGCTGCATGTACCGGACCATCGTCGAGTCAGCCAACTGACAGCTGACACAGATCTTAAAACAGGGTCGAAGCGATGGGCGGAAGCCCACGCTAGGCTTCCCACGTGCTCTTTTCGAGATTACTTGATGGAAGGTTTCCCTGTATCTGCAATGACAACGAGGTCTTATGGCTGAACTCAAGACCCTAAACCCCCAAACTATAGGAGGTTCCTGTGTCTCACAGCTGAGCTTCAAATCCTAAACCCCGCCAGCTTTCCTCTAAGACTATCTTAAGTGCGTCCCAAACACGAACTCACGAAACCCCAGCACCTTAAACCCCAAAACTCCAATGCTATAGGGGCCATAATAAACATGATCATAAGGAGAATAGGGTTTTGGGGCCCATTATACTATAACTATCATAAGGAACCCCCAAAATAGTATTGGCAATTATCAAGGCCCCTATATTTACTGTATTTACTCTAACTGGGACCTAGAAACGGAGAAAAGAGCACGCAGTGACAGCTTCGCTCTAGGCCTCACGTCCTTCCGGGACCTGGCCAAGGCGAGCTTCGCGAAACGAAAATCTGCGTATCCGGGTTCAGGGGCTCAGAGTCAAGGGATTTTTTTTTGAGGTGCAATGGCCTTTCGCTCGCGCGGGTCAAGGGTTTGGGGCTTGGACTTAGGGGTCAGGACTTCGGGTTGGGGGCTTAGGGACTCAGGTATCAGGAGTTCAGATCGAGGGCTTAGGGGCTAAGGGTTCAGGACTTCGGTTTAGGGTTTAGGACAAAGAGGGACGAATTAAGGGTTCTGGGTTTAGAGTTTAGGGCTTTGGGAGTTGGGGTTTAGCCGGGTCTAAGGTTGCAGGCTTCTGCCTTCAGCTTCTGACGGCACGTGTTTTACTCTGAGCTTCGGGTTTGGGTTTCTTGTGTTTAGAGTCTCAGAGTTTAGGACTTGCCTATAGTCTCCATTGTAGTTCCTTGTTTGGGTAACCTTATAGGACCCCTAATATATAATTGGTTAAACCAAAAAAAGGAACTACAATGGAGACTATAGGTAGGGTTTACAGGGATCGAATGTTTGTGGGTCGAGCAACATGGTGGTCACGGTCAAGTCAAGCGTAGCTGGCTCGGGGCTCGGCTTGGGTGGAGCTGGGTGGAGGATTTGAGATATAGATGGACAGATACATAGGAAGATTGACAGTAAGAAAGATGGATAGATAGACAGTCGGGTAGCTAAACCCTAAACCCGAAACCCAACCCGTAAACCCAAGGACAGACAGAGGTTCTTGGCAACCTGGCACAAAGAAAACAAGTACAGAGGCCTCATCCTCAAGCGTCAGCTGCGATACACCTGGCTTTTGGAATGGTGGGATGCCTTGGTCCACTAAACCCTAAACAGGCCCTCAGGAGGCGTTTATATGGGTTCGAGAATTACGGTCCTCGCGAGATCCAAAAGTGGGCAGCCCCGCACTTGCAGACACAATGCACAACAGAGTAACAACGTCTGAAGCGAGCAAAGCGAACAGCAAGAAGCAGCGGAGCAGCGGAAGCCACAGCAACAGCAATCAAACAGCGGACAGCAACCAGCAACCCAAAACGTGAAGCGAACTCAGCAGAAGGCAGACCACAGAAAAGGTTTTGCCACGTCCCAAGATTGCAAAAGCGGACAGCACAAACGGCAAAACACGCAAAACACATAGGCAGCAAGTGGCAAAACGGGCCAACGATCGGAATTAGAAGTCGCACCAACAGCGCGAACGAAAGCGGCAGAAAGAGTTGTGCTTTTAGGGTGATTTAGGGTTTCGGGTTTAGCAGTTTCTGCTGTAGTTTCATAGGCAGAGTCAGTCCACTGCTACGAGCGACCCCGGACCCGAAACCCTGCACCCCTTCACCACAAAGCCGCGGGCCTAGGCGCGAGAAGCTGCCGTGCTTCAGATTCCTTGCAGATGCGAAGGCTCTTCGGGGCCTTTATGCTAACAGTATACTTCGGGCTTAGGGTTTTGCGCGGGCTGAATAGGGTTTCGAACAGATTCTGTAGAGGTTTTGCATGGGCTCCTCCACAAGTTTTGGTAGAGTTCAGGAATTCTGGCTTCGGGCTAAGGGTTGCTTTACTGTAGGGATGCTTAACAGCTTCTTCGCTGTTGACAAGTGGGTGGCTGTCAAAATTATGGCTCCTTTCTGGGTACGCTAAATATTAGGTGCCGTGTTATAATAAGGACCCAAAACGGGACCCTAATTTTGACAACCACCCAGGTGTTGCTACCATGACTAGTCGCAACGGCTGCTTCATTAGAGCCTTCTGTTCGTTGGGTGGGATGGGCACGGTAAGGCCTTATGGCAAGATAGATTTGACATAAGCACCTTTACGGGGCCGTAAACCACCCCAGACCCTAGTGAAGTAACGACCCTTCGGTAAACGTCAACCCGAAGCCCTGGGACAACAAAAACCATGGCGAGCCCGCTGCGAAAACCCTCATCCGAGTTCAAACAGCAAACAACATGAAATGGTATGTCGAACGAACCGGCATACATAACCTTGAAACCGTCATTGCTTCATGGCCTGAAGGGCTTAGCTCCATGCTCTCAACACAAACCCGATGCCATGGGCCCCCTTGCCTTGAAAGCACGGCCGGATCCAAACTAAGACAAGAACCCCAAACCGTTACATCAAAAAAGCGAAGCATCCCTACCCTAATTACACAGTTACACGGTTAATGTCACATCTCGAGTTCATATATGACCCTGCAAACCCTCCGCCTGACAAGTAAAAACAACCCAAGGGCCCAACAACTACAAGGAACAAACCTTCATCATGAAAAACCGTCCTAGGAAGTCTGACCCTACCATCCGGCAAAACTTCATTACCTCAAGGGTCCAAAACCGATATAACATCCTATATGAAGACACGGCAATTTGAAAACAAAGAAAGCAAGTTCCAAACCCCTAAGCCTCTAGACCCTGAAGCCCTAAACCGCTGTACCCCCTGCACAACCCTCAAAGGAGCCCCTTGAAGGGTTCGAAAACCGGGGCTGCTGCTCTGAAAAGGCTTTCCACGGGTTTCCCGCAGGAGTGCGCCTCGGAATTCGAGCAAAACCATGTAGGGTCCGAAATAATTACCTATATTATTTTGAGGCTGAGGAGGTACTCGTACTTTGAAGAGGCCTCCAGCTAGTAACTTAAATGGCGCAATTTTTGTCACCATGCCTTTACCGTGATTGAAAGTCTTGGGAAGTTGCGCCGCTGAGCCAAACCTCCTCATGATTCATGGTGTGGCCGTCCCGCGGCATAAGCCCCAGGCCCGAAACCGAAACTCTGACTCCTGGGTTTTTTGTTTTAAGGACTCCTAGGGTTTAGGGTTTAGGGTCCTAGACCCTAAGCCCCTAACGCAACAACAGGTTGAAGCATTTTTGGGGGGGGAGGGGGCCTCATCTAGCTGTTGTGAAGCGGCAATGAATGTACGTGGCATGGCGTAGGGGTTACTGGTCATCATTGCGACAGCAACACACTGTCTAGGGTTTAGGCTTTAGGTCGTGACACTCGGCTTTGTCTGCTTGTTGAAACTGAAGCATTCTCAGTGTCAGAAACAGAACGAGAAATCTCTACCATCACGAAGCTTTGCCCCGAGCCGTGGCGACGTCGCAGGATGCTCTTCTTCATCGTCTGAAGAAGGATCTTTTCGCTTGTTAAAACCCTGAGCAAAGAAGCGGCTCAACAAATATACGGTCATGAAATAATCAAACTGCGACTTAATTCAGATCCCTGTGTTGATGCCCTTCAGATGCGCCCAGACGTTGAGGACGAAGTGGCAAGGCTGAGCTCAGGGTTTACGGGGGGTTGTTGTTTGCAGCTTGGGGTCTGTAACATGTAAGGATCCTGTACCCTCAACCCTAAATCCCCAGACCCTCTACCCCTAAACCTTATAGATTACCTTATCTGGTTGAGGATTCGGTTGCTTAAATCTTCAAATGGTGTAGCATTTTGTAGAAACCCTATAAATCTTAATTACTATATTCGAAAACCCAGGCGCCATGACAGCCCACTCTCCAGAAAGCTTCGGACTTGAAGCTTTTGAGCTTCCAGCTTCGATCCCCAAACCCCAAACCACAAAGGCACGATTGAGCAGGTGGGGCCTTCTGTTTTCGGATTCGGGCTTGGGAAGGGCCCCTTTATGGGGTCTAGGGTTTAGGGATTAGGGTACTACGGTGGATGATATAAACCCTGCATTACCTTCAGGACCCTAAACTATGGGAATTATGGTATATTCCTTATTATGGGTCGTGCAGGATTTATATCATCAGCCGCAGTACTGGTACTGTACTATATTCAGGTAAAATCTAGAGGCCTTAGTAAGTAGAATAGGGTTTCATTATTACTCTAGTATGCGGATTATGATAAGGAGCCCTATGGAATGGTATAGGTAATGGTTCGGGCTTCTATTTCAACTTGTTAGCCTTGAGCCTGTAAATACTGCTCTGCTGCCAAGTCGAAACACGAAAGCACGCTTTCCCCTAACAGCCGCCCGAACGTCCAAACCCAAAATCGAAAGCCATAAAACCCCAAACCCTAAACCCTAAACCCTAAAAATCCTCTAAGCATGGGAAAGTGCCTAGACCCGACACCAGAGATCGTAAACCCTCAATCCGAAACTCCAAACCCCTCACACCCCCAGGCCTTAAATCCCAGACGGCCTAACCCTAGGGCTCCAGTTGCCTAAATGATAAGCTTCTGGGCTACAGATCACATGGCTAGGAAACTACTATCTCAGTAGCTGGAGGTCTGGGAGAAGCCTAGAGCCCAAACTGGACATTGAAATAACCAGGGAGAAAAAGTAGACACGGCAAGAATTGAAAAAAGCTCCTGGGAGGAACATGTTGTTAAACTAGGCTTCCTTTAAAGGAGTCCTTTTCGGGTTTCCTTTCAGGGATTGCTTTAAAGGGTTCCTTTAAAGGGCTCAAGCATTCAAGCATAGAACGCCAGAAGTGGAAAAAGGGACCCGCCTTCATCTTCCAGGTCTAGCAGGGAGCGCGTGAGCCTCAAGTCTCCGGCTTTGGGGTGTATAAGGTCTAGGAACAGGGGTTCCTTAAAGGGATCTATAAGGGTTCTATAAATGGCTTTGGGGTGTACTTACAGTAAACCTAAAAAAGTTGGAAACCTGATTAAGGACAAATAGTGCTGGGATTCCCCATACATTACTCTTAAGGATCGAGGCTATGGGGTTTCCAACTTTTGGGCTTCTACTGTAGAAGGGATCTATAAGGCTTCCTTGAAGGGGTCAAAAGGGTCCCTTTTAATGGGATCTATAGGGTTCCTTGTAATGGGAATCTCTAGGGTTCAGGGTTTAGGGTCTACTTAGAGGATCAAGGGACTTAGTAACTAGGGTGATACTGAAGGTAACTATACTTATAAGTACCTATAGCCCCACTTAAGGTACCTACAACCCTACTTACTAAGTCCCATGACCCTCCAAGTAGGGCTTTTGGGTCTCGGGTGCAAGGTGCAGGGTGCTAGGGTCTAGGGCTTTAGGGTTTAGAGCTTGTTGCATCTAGGGCTTCAGGGTTTAGAGTTTAGGGGTTTGGGGCCCAAGGCAATGGGTTTAGGGTTTAGAAGGCCCGTGCTTGCAAGCCAAGAATAATGAAGCATTAAGAGATTGCTGACTCCGTTCATATGGCTACTGCTATGATGATGATGATGACCGTTGCTATAGCAACTAGCTGCTAGCAGTGACTGGCGCTGCTTTTGCGATTCAAACTCGCATCTGTGTGAAATTTTGATACACGCATGAAATATGTATGTCATGGATGTAGTCCGCGTGGTTAGCTTGAATGATATCCCTTCCTCCAAATCCCAAACTGATTCCCATTCTGCCAAGGCCTGAACCTCAAATGAGGCTAGAACTTCTCCCCCACCCCAGCCCTAAACCCACCCTAAAACCCAAAACGCTAAACTCCAAAACCCAAAACCTTAAACCTGCCAAAGCCCACAGATCCCTCATAGTAACCCTTTAAAAGCCTATAGATCCCTTTAAACGGACCTTAAAAACCCTAAGGTGCCGCCGTGTAGCGGGGAGAGGCCCCCTTCGGACTTGACTCTCCGACGCGAGGTCTCGCCGATGCCTTGGCTCTTGCAAAGGAGCCCAACTCAGGTCTCCGAAGAACCGAACAAAGACACTGATAGTAAGAAAAACATCATCATAGTCAACTAATGATAATGGTAACCGTAGTGGTAGTAGTACTAGTAGTAGTAGTAGTAGTAGTAGTAGTAGTACTACTACTACCACTGCTACCGCTCCTGCTACTACTACTTCTGCAGGTTAAATCAACCATACAACCCTGGTCCCATGAAGCCTGACAAGAGCTCTGATTATATAAAGACTCTGCCATTTCTCACATGTAGACAGTTTACGCCGATTACGTTAAGAAAAAGTTCCTGAACAGCAACACAGATGCTGGTGTGCGACCGCGAAAAGCTTGTCCTGGCAGGACAGGTGCCGACAAGCATTCGTGTACGTGGTGCTTACGGGGGATTGTACAAAGTCTAGCGTGTTGGGATCGTGATGTGTTTGGAGTTTCGTGATGTTTCTACGGCTTTGTACAGTTAGGGGATTTCGAGATCAGAGTTTTGACGGCCTCCACTTGTTTTAGGATCTTTTCGGGGGCTTGAGGTCTAAGGAACATGAAAATCTTGGGCACGGGCTTGGTGAGTTGAAAATTGGATTTAAGGTAGTTTAAGGAATATGCGGCTTTGGGTGTATTGCGATGGGCTTCTGGGCCAAAAGGTATTGAAGCGTCGATGGATTGAAAAACACCGCACAGATTCCGCTGTCTTTGCTTCGTACTTGACATGAACAGGGACATGGTGAGCCATGATAGACCCCTGCTCTCTCGGGGAATAAGAACCTGCATCTTCCTTACTGCCTTGATTGCCACGACCACGCCTGCTGCGTTGAAAATGAGTCAAGACGAAAAGCTGCATCGCGCCATTGCACATTCACACTGTTGCGACGATGGCCATGTAACTACCAGTAAGCATGCAGTACCAGTACCAGCCGTCGTCGTCGCAGTGGTTGTCAACGTAGCAGCAGCAGTAGCAGCTGGTGGTGGTGGTGGTGGTGGTGGTAGTCGGAGTAGTCGTAGCACTGGCAATAGTCGTCGTAGTCGTAGTCGTACTTATAGTAGCAGTAGTAGAAGTAGTAGTAGCAGTAGTAGTAGAAGTAGTAGGAGTAGAAGTAGTAGAAGGAGGCCCGATCTCACCTCAGCGTTGCGCGTGGGCGGCCAACTCGGATGTTGAGCATGAGGTTGTGCTTGAGCCTGGACGAGGTGTAGGGCCTGTGTAAGCTTGTGGCTGAGAACTTCCATCATGAACAAAGCCAAAACGTTTGCCTTAAATCCCGAAACTCGATCACGTAACCCTAAAGCCTAAACCGTGAAGGCTATCTCGAGACCCAGTGTTCGGGGCTTGGCCCTGTGTCTGATGAGTGGATTTTGAGGGAACTGCTCAGACAGGACAGGTAGGAACGGTAGAACTTGGACCGGGCGGGCCTGTCGTTTGATCCCAAAGAGGCGAGGGGGGTGTCTGTAGTTTGATCCCAAACCCTGAACCACAACAACCTAGACTTGCATCTTCAGGTTCCTTCAACGACCACAGCTACGGGGGCAACCTTGCATTGCGGTCCTGCTTCCCGTACAAACATTACACTGGGAATCAGAAGACTCTTCTCTGATTTGCTCAGTGAGTGCTGGAAAAGTTCGTCTGGCCCTGAAGACGCATACTATGCGGGCCTAAATCATTACAGTAGCAATACTGGTTTGGGGGTTCTTCATTATAACTGTATAATATAATGGGCCCCAAAACCCTAATCGAATAATAAGGCCCCTGTATTGATTGAAAACCCTCAAGCGCGCAACTGCGCACCCGTGTTTGAGGGAGCTATCGCCAGCATTGGCGTGGACGGGCGCATGTCGCTGCAGCTCCTTGTCCTGCCAAACTTCTTACCTTTGGTTAGTAGGGAATGGAAGAATGGTAGTAGTAGTAGTAGTAGTAGTAGTAGTAGTAGTAGTAGTAGTAGTAGTAGTAGTAGTAGTATCATCACACTCGCTGCGGACGGTGAGGTCGCATTGCGATGACTCGAGCGGTGTCAACCGGCGCACTGTGGCGCTCGATCACAGTTGGATCGACTCATCTAGCTACGTAGCTACTCTGCCCCGAAGGGCCTATGCTGAGGTTGCAGCACTCCTCATTCGGTACACAAGGATGTAATTGGAGGTGGACAGGGCATCTGGAGTGACCGATTGCGCAGGACTGTTGTCGTCAGTGTGATGCCACACGTTCGCTGTGCCTGAACGAGGTTTGAGTGCAGCACGGTAGTGCCCACTGACCGTGGTCGGTCCTATATGCTGGACAATCGCCTGAAGCTGATACGTTCTCCAAATGATACCTTCAGGGGATGAGGGAGTCCATTGTGGGAAAAGGACCTCTGGATCAGCATCTATGCGATGGTCACATTTGGATGCAATGCCCCGTTCATTGCGAAAACGGTTGAGCTGTACAGCCACAGCTTCAGTGCCTGCAATCAGGGCGTGGCGACGTTTCTGCGAATGCCAGCGATTGATGCAGGACTGAGCAGTGGCGGCAATTGTGCTAGAGGCGTCTTGCATACCGGAAAGTATGAGTGGGCAGACCCCGCCTTCATCCTGAAGCATGTGGCTGTCGTCAAAGGACTGCCAGAGGCCCTGGAAGCAGGGTGCATTGAGGACTTGGTGTAGGTGAAGGAGGAAGTCCGCTGCATCATGTTGCCTGGCTGGATTGGACCAGCGTCGCATTGCCTGCCTCCACGGGAGGAGCGACCAGAGTGTCACTGGCTGTTGTTTGCGTGCCTGGGCGATGAAGCTCTTCAGCGGTTCCCTGTCCAGTACCTGAAAGGAGGAGGGGGTTTGGGACAAAGCCAAAGATAAGTAAAAAGGCAGGCATGGGAGTAACAGTAGTTGGAAGGATTGCGGAGCTGCAATGTCGGGAGCAGGGCTGAGGTCTCGGCGGCTGTCTCGGCATAGGGATGTGCATGGACTGGAGGAGGGTCTGCAGCTGTTGGGCCAAGGCTGATCTCTGGAGGCGATCCGGACGAAGGGTGCAACCGATCATTAGGAGGGAGGAGTTGTGTGAAAGGAGCTGGAGCAGCTCCCAGAAGCGAGCCGTTTGCTCGCCCCTCCAGCCCACTTCCAATAGCCAGGTCACTGTGCTGCCTTCCATTTTCTCCTCCAGCTGACGAGTTGCATGGAACCGGTTGAGCAACTGCGGTTGTACGCTCAGCGTCGCCAGCTCCTTTGCAATCTCCACCACTTTCTGCGCCGAGAGCGGTTCGCGATCGGGAATGGGCTGCATCACGCCCTCCTTGTTGTTCCATTTGCGGTAGCCGAACCCCGTGGTCGGGTTGTAGAGCTCCATTTGGATCGCCTGGTCTCGGGCATCCTCCTGGTCGATGACTTTCTGGGCTCGCTGAGACAGCTCGAGCATCAGTTTCTGCCACAGAATGATGCGCATCGGATGGGTGACGGATTCCGGGTCGTTCCACCGCAGCTCGTGCCATCCTGGGGCTGTGGCGAACAGCTTGGGGAGGACAGTGCCCGGGGGCTGAGTCGTGAGGAAGAGGATCCAGGTGGTGGATTGCTGTAGGACTGAGAGAGCGTCCTCGTGTCTCATGAGGAGTCTGGCCATGGTGTGGCACATGAGAGTGAGGTCGGGACCTGAAGAAGGCCCGTAGCCCGGTCCTTGTCGCTGCCATGGGGGTTGGGGGTGGTATCCGGATGGACGCCCCCCTTGACGCCTTGGCGGGCCTCCCTGAGGTGGAGGGCGGTTGGCAGGGTTCTGTTGGCCCTGGGCTCCGCGGCCTGTTGAGCCCTTGCCCTTGCCTGGTTGGGTGGCTCCTTTGCTGTTGTCCCTCTGCCATTTGGAGGGTCTGTCGGGGACGTCCGTCGATGGAGGATTCGAGGAGTCCGGCATGTCTCCCTGTGGTGGGGGTTCGCTCATCAGTGTCGCCGGGGCCATCAGGGGCTGAGGCTGCTTGGGTATCAGCCGGACCTGCGCTTCGATGCTCTTGAGCTCCTGAGTGGCTTCCTCCAGGTCTTCCGGGCTCACCTGGTGCGCATTGAACATCGAGGGGAGAGTCATCTCGGACCTGAGGCAGGCGGTTCGAGTGATGTAGCGCATGCGTGGCCTGTAGCAAATGAACCAGGAACAGGACTGCACACTCAGTGGCGTGCTTGATAGGCGCTCCTGTTAAGGAGAGGCTGCAGTAGCGACAGGTGCTACCAAGGGCCAAAAGCCTGCGATGAGACTGCATACGTTGGACGGCTTCCTCACAGCAAGGGATCATTGGGGAGTGTTTAGCTTTAATATGAGCTCGGAGGCCACGCGCTTGGGTCAGCCACTGGTGACAGTACGGGCAGTGATGGACTGCCTGGGGGAGCATCTTTTTCAGCCAAGAGGCGAGCCTTTCCCAACTTCCGACTAGGTAGAGCTGACATTCAGATCTGTGGTACAGGGGAGTCGGGTTGAGATTGTGTTTTGGGGGTAGGGCGTTAAAGCCGTCTGGGACCAAAGTTCGGCAGGATTTGGTGGAGATGTGTAGTCGTAAGTTATGCCACGAATCACATTGTCGGAGGCAGTGTCGGCATTGTGGTAGACCTTCTCGACCATGCTGCCAAACGAACAGAGCGTGTTCATCTGCCGCGAAGTCAGGTAGCGAGGCCGGGGCCGTGGTAGCATCTGGGTCCATAATGACGACTGGAGTAGAGGAGGCGTGATCTGGGTCCGGAGCCTGAGCAGGAGGTGGGCGCAAGTCCGATGAGGCAGGTGCCTGTCGCACTTGAGCGTGATGGGACTTCCGCATGTGGAGACGGACGGCCTGGAGGGTGCTATAACCAACTCCGCAGATTGGGCAGTTGAGTGGCCGGTAGCTGAGAACGCTGCTGATGGGCTTGAGGTGGGCACGAGTGGAGCCTCCCCGAGAAGGGGGCATAGAGGCAGAAGGGTCGGATGCAGAGACAGCAGGCGTCGTCGAGTAGTCCTGCAGCAGATCGAACCAGGTTTCCTGCGCCTCAGTTGGAAACTCCGGGTCTTGTTGGAGATGTCGTTGGATCCGCTGGTCAAGGGTGTCGCCTGGCGGGTCGAGTTGGCTTCTGAGGAGTAGGTCGTGGGAGGTAACTTTGGTGATGTGGCCCGGTTATTTCTGGATGAGGCGGAGCTGGGCGTGGACGAACTGAGAGAGGAGGGTGCGGGAGTGGTAGGTGATGCCTGTGGCCTCCAGGGAGTAAAGGACGACCGGGTAGACACATGTCTTCCAGACGCGGATTTTGCTGTCTAAGGTCAGCGCTCGACAGCGGAGGACCTTGGCCAGTCGCCAGTAGGCCTGCCAGCCAAGGTGCAGTCGGTGCTGCAGGTTGAGAGCTTCGTGGTTCTGGTAGGCAACTCTGGCTCCAAGGTAGGTATGGGCGTCTACTATCTTGATGAGCATAGTAGTTTGGCCTACGCGAAGCTTTATTGCGGGTTCGCCTGTTTCCAGCTTGGCGAGTCTGGGGCGAAGAGTGCTCCTGGCCGCCGTACCTTGGAGATTGAGCAGGAAGACAGTTTTCGTGGGCGACACTCGGAGGCCTGCTTCGTGGAGGAGCTGGATCAGTATGCCTGCCGCGCGCAGACTGGAACGGAATTGTTCCTGTGTCCTTATGGTCCAGGAGGACCAGATATCATCGGCATAGAGGGTGGGCTCTCCCAATATCTCCTTCTTTTGGGTGATTGTTTCTTTGAACTTTAGGTAGAGCTTTGTGGTTGCCATAGACCACAAGAGGGGCGAAAGACCGCAGCCCTGACGGATGCCCTGTGAGAGCTCGACCTCGTCTTTGTGCCCTGCCAGCTCCGATTAGAAGCTGGATAATTGCCCCAGACGGGAGGTCTGGCAAAGCAGCGCCCGGGGGGTAAAAGGCACCGGCGTAGGCGATGGCTGGGCAACGGTCGGGGACTTGGCCCCCCGGAAAGAGCGTGCGCAAATGTGCCGAAACGACATCCCAACTGAAGGGGGTGTGACCAAAGGCAACGACGGCCGCCTCACCCCAGTGCAAGAGCCAAAAGCGATTGCGCGGCACAGTGGGGGGCACGAATGGGACAAACAGAACATGCTGGACGCCGCTGTCCCGGGGGCCACACGTGGACCGAAACTCACCGGGATCGTCGATGCTGTGCAAACGGCGCATGAGATCACGCAACCACCTGGTGGGGTAACCTTCAGCCCGCCATGGTAGATCCACAGGCTGGCGGACATTGAGGGTCCAGATGCGCATGATCGCAGGTAGAGCGGGCGGCTCAACGGCTGGTACCAGGGGCAGCTCCGGAACGGTTTGCATCGAGGCGGCTTGGCCACTAAGCAAGAGAAGAGCCAAGCCTCCCGCGAGCGACATTGAGCCCGCCTACAACCTGAAGGACCCCGTCAACCACCCTACCCACGAGACCAGGAAGGACCTTGGCAACAAGGGCTCGGGCTCCATGCGGGCTTGGGGTCATGAACCTCACCTCTGCTGATGGCTCAACGCTGTAGACGGCACCGTCGGGCTCGATGGCGCAGAAGAAAAACTGGGGTCTTGTTAGTGCAATTAACTTAATTGCTGGCCTGCCGGGCGGCTGACAGACCCATGGATGACTTGGGAAGCGGTGAGCCTTAAATTGGTCCCGTCTATGTTAATGTTGCATTCGTGGCATTCGGGGCTTAACCCCCAGCTATTGGGTTCTTTGTGGGCAAAGGGACACGACAACATCCTGAGCTCACCATCCCGTGGTTCAGTGATACGATTCATTGCTGGGGGGGGTCTCCTGCCAAGAGCTCTTTTCCAAGGTTCGAAGATCATGAGCCAAAGCGTCTACCAGAGTATCCATGCCTGATAACGTCCACATACGTCCATTACCGCTGCGCATCCATGCCCGAACCATGCTAATGTCCACTTACCAGTGCAAGTAGCTGTGTCTATGTCCATGTTACTGGATGTATATGTGTGTGTGTATACTGTACGCATATATGACAACAGAGGACCGGACATCTTTTTTCTGTGGGCGCAAAACATTTGGTGTGACATTGCAACTCCACAATCAAATTTTGTTGCTGCATTTTGGCATGAGAACTTAGATGGCAGGTCTGCACTTGTTTGGACATGGCAACTCCACAATCAAGTCTTGCTGCATTTCACAAGAAACATGAGAATCAATGATTTGCCGAGTCGCCTTTGCTTCTTGACGAGAAATTCCATGTGGTGGTTGCTAATTGTCTTTGCTCTTTAGGGTGTTACATGATACACGTTATGTTAGGGTGTTACATGATACACGTTATGTTAGTCTTTGTTTCGCTGGGCCATGTCGTCTGCAGCTAAGGTACTTCTCGGATACTCCTTCACACGAACATCCCAAACGCTTAAACCTTTCAACCCTAAACCCCCACGAATTCAACTCTAGGTCCTGACCCTTCCACCTCCCGACCACCTCCCACCTCCCACCTCGTTTTTTGCGTCCCCACCCACACACCCACCTCCCACCCACAAACCTCCCGCACCCGCCATCCCCCATCTCCTCCCACCTTCCGCACCTGCCACCCACACACCTCCCGACCCTGCAGGCCTTGTCAGGATGTCAGGTGCGATGCTGGGACGAGGCACTGGTCTGGCCCCGAACAGGGGCCGAACCCCGCAAGGGGTGTCACTGCAGGCCTTAAGGCCACTGAGAAGGGTGCAGTGTTGAACCCCGAAAGGGGGGAGACTTTGGGACTCCGAGAGGAGTCAACAAACCCCGAAAGGGGTGAATCAGCCAGAACCCCGAAAGGGGTGCGGACCTGGACCTCGAAAGGGGTCAATAGAACCCTGCAAGGGGTGAGTCAGCCAGAACCCCGAAAGGGGTGAGTCAGGACCCTGCAAGGGGTCAGAGAACCCCGCAAGGGGTGAGTCAGCCAGAGCCTTTGGGTGAGTCAGACCCTGCGGTCATGGAGGGGGCGTGCAGGAACCCCAAACTCCCTCCGTCCCTCCCTCCCTCTCTCTGAGACTCTCTCTCTCTCTCGCAGCTGTCTCTGTCTTGCTCGCTCTCTCTCTCTCTCTCTCTCTCTCTCTCTCTCTCTCTCTCTCTCTCTCTCTCTCTCTCTCTCTCTCTCTCTCACTCTCTCTCGGTCTCTCTCAGCGCTCTCGCGTTCTCTGGCTTTCTCTTGTCTCTATCGCTTGAACCCTGTCCCAACTCCTCTCTCTCACTCTCACCTGCTTTTGCCGAGCTCCTCTCCCTCGTTCCTGAGGCCTGAATCGTGCTGACATGCGGGCACATCACATCAATGTGCCGGGCTCAGAGTACAGCTCATTGTCACTGCACATGTCACGACATGGCTTTAAGCTGCATCAAACATTATGTCCTGCAATCCGTAAACCCCACGGAACATGAACGGTATCGGAAGGGGCGGGAGGAGAGGGGGAGAATCGCGGATCTTCGGGCTGGAGCCCAGGCCTCCAAAACAAAGGGACCCAGCAATAGGTAAAACCAGGCAGGAGGTGTGAGAAAAGAAGCTTCAAACACCAACAACTATACAACTGAAAAATGTGACATAAGGCTGCGTGGACTGTGTTGGATCTTCCGCGACTGGTGATTGCAGGGGCGGGGGGGGGGCTGAGGAGATTGTGGGGGGAGGACGAGGATTTGCTATGCATCGGAGAACGCCACCTACATGCATTGAGAACCGTTCATTCCCCTGAGTTGACTGCTGCACCGCCTGTCTGCCATCGTCCAACGCCTTGGCAGGACAAACATGACAGTGAACACCCGCCACGAAGCAGGTGCAAATTCAAGCAGTCTCTTTTGCGTTGGCGCAGCATGTCCCTGGTGTATGCCCATTTCATCCATCAGCTGGTCGGAGAACGGATTGTCCTTCAGGATTCTTTCTTTAAATTTAACGATTGAAGACAGGTAGAGTTTAGCGTCCTTGTTGAGACAGGCGAACGTGATCGATCGGAGGATAGATCTCCTCAAGCATGAATCAGCATGAGAACAGGTGTGGGCTGGGCACTTGGGGTTCAAAACGAGGCCGCGGCTGTGAAGCCAGGCAGGAGACGTTGGGCTGCGAACACTCGTCGGGGAGATGGGCACAAGCACCTGCACGGAACATGGGCCCTCCAATCCCGGGACAAGGGAACCTCCCGAAGCAGCGGCGAATCGGCCTTGTCATTGTCAGTCAAACCGGCGGGGTCCTGCGCATTGCATTTTACTGTCTGTCTGTCGTGCTCCAAGTGCGAGCAAACGGTCCTCAGCCGTGCCTTCGGATGGCACAGAAGCAGCTTTCATATCCTGCGCAACAACCATGAAGCACAGCGAGTCCAAAGCAACTCACTGCCGTTCCAGCCCGGGTCCTCAGCAAGGCTCAACTCGCGCTTCAGCTTTGCCACCTCCTTGGCAGCCTGCTTCGCGACCTCTGTTTGGCGGGCCAGCTGCTCGCCCCACCGAGTGGTGTTCTGGTTCACCTTTTTCCTGTACTCTGCGACCTCAAGCTTCATCCGCACGATCTTCTTCCGGTGCTTGCTGTTCAGCTCCTTTGTCTCACGCGAATGCTCGGCCTGGAGATCCATGATCTTTGTTTTGTGCTTTTCCACCAGCTTCTCCATGTCTTGCTCGAGCTGCTTCTTCACCTTCTCGGCATGGGTCTGCTCGTCTTTGTGCTGGCTTTCGAGCTGCTTCTTCTCCTTCTCGGCACGGCTCAGCTCGTCTTTGTGCTGGTTTTCCAGCTCCTTCTTGGCCTTCTCAAAGTTGCTCTGGTCGAGGAGCCGCTTGGCTTCGTGCTCCATCTGCAGCTTCTGCTGCTCTCCCTTCTGCTCCTTCTGGGCCTCGACCAGCTTGGCTTCCAAGTCGATGACCTGCTGTCCAAAGAAGAAGCTCCTCTGCTTCTCTTCCAGCAGCAAGTTGTTCGACGTCGTGCAGTTAGCCACTGAGGCACGCAACTCCACGGCATGGTTTTCCCTCTGCTCTTCCAGCTCTGCTTGCCAGACATTATACATCTTCTGAAGCTGTCGGTTGCAGTCCCGTCTGATCTTGGCAAAGTCTTTGGCCCCATGAATCTCATTTGGATTCATGTCCACTTTCCAGGAGGCCGGAAGTTGCAACTTGCAGGATTGCCCCGGGCCAGGGCCATTTCCGTCGTGACCAGAACTCCTCTGGTTGGCGGCCTCTTGTCCAACCTCCTGCAGTCCGGAACTTCTCGCTGGCTCGGCCTGCTTCCCATCTTTCTGGAGCAGACGATACTGCTTCCACTCTTCATCGGACCAGTCACGCCAGTCACCGGACTGCCAAGACATGCTATCGAGGGCAAAGCACAGATGTGCAGTGAGACACGGAATTTCAGAAGTAAGGAAGAATGCGTGATGAATGGTCCGAAGCTAGATATGATGACGCCGGTCCGAAGCTTGATATGATGATGCCATGAAAGACCCATGTGTGCACACGACACGAATCTGTGAGCACCGGGCACATGCAGTAGCGATGCATGTCACTTGCACACAGCACTCACACATGCAAGCACCAAAAGAAAGCTCAGCGCAGCCACGTCTTGCAACGTACCAACATGTTGACGATTGCTATAAACTGTGATTCCGTCACGGCCACTGAGTGAGTCTGGGGCAAAGGCATATGGACCAGGGTGTGTGCCGGAAGCGGACGTCATAGCCCCCAGGGCCTGAAGCATGCAATGCACGTAATGTGCTCACCATGATTGCTCCTGTTCCGTGAGGAAATGTAGGGTTTGAGGGTGTAAGACTAGCTAATTCACAATTCGCCCCACAGACCCCTCCGGTGTCGACACAGACGGGAAACGGTTCGGACTTGTACCATGCATTTTAGAGACAGACGCAGAGGCAAAGAGACGAAGGAGGAACAGCCTTTGGCTGCTGCTGGCAGCCCTTAGAGAAGAAGTGCCTGCTGCCACCAGCTAGTTGTTGGCAGCTTTACAATACACCCGCGCAAAGTTAGAAAAAACAAACATGTGTTACAGTGTGATAGGAACAGCTAGCAGTACTACCGTACTACCACTTTAAACCTGATGTAACAACGTGGCTTACATGTCTTACTGCCAAAAAAAGCGATAGAGGAGACCATGACAACATGGGGCAACAGGCGACCAGTGTGGGGTAGTACTGTAGACAAAGCCTGGTCGTGGATGTGGAGCGCAAGCGCTACCTCTTCTGATGTCAGGCCAGCTGCCTGCATTGAAGTCACAAGCTGTTCTCTTGGCAGCGAGTCAAAAGCTTTGTCAACGTCTAGGCTGAGCGAGAGGCCCCCGGCGAGTTGACAGGGGGTTACGCCAGAGTGGCGCTGGTGCCTTTTGGGGACAGCGGTTGCAGCCAAGGTTCGTGCTTCATGCAAGTGGCTGCATACACGGCTGATCGCGTCTGTGGTGCTGCGATTGCTGACGTAGGCGAATTGTGGCGCTTGGCGGATGTATGCTTCGGCTCTGTCACGTATACGGTCTGCCAGCATCATGGCTAGGATCTTGCTGCCAGGTGGGAGGAGGCAGATGGGGCGCAGTTGTTTCGGGAGACGAGCCATGGTCACCTTTGGGATGAGGCACACATGTACGCGGTGCCAGTCCTCGGGTAGGCAGTAGGTCGGCGGCTGGAGACAGTGCCTTAGGCCCTCCGCTAGGTCTGGCCCAATGGCCGTGGAGGCGGCTTGCCACACGCGAGCAGGCATGTAGTCTGGTGGAAGGGCCTTCCGGGCTGGGAGGCGCGCGAGGGCGCTGCTTACCTCGTCGGCAGTGAAGTGAAGGTCTACAGTGGGTTGTGGTGGTGTGGGTCGACTTGTGGCTGTTTGGTATAGGCCCTCGAAGTGTTGACGGATGGCCTTGAGTTCCTCCTGCGGGGACATCAGCATGCCGTCCGCATCGCGCAGCTGGATGCGGGAGTGTCGGGTCTTTGGTGCCAGGAGCCTGGTGGCTTTGTAGAGGGCTCCCGGGGTGGTGCTGCGTTCCGCCTCATTGAGGATGTTGTCAAGGCGCTCTTGTTTGCGAAGACGGCCTCGTTTGTGGAGAATGTTTTGTGTCGTGCGAATTTGCTGCGTGAGGTGAAGGGCTTGTGCTTTTTGGGCAAATGTTGTCGTAGGCTGTGCTTGTTTGAGTCGCTTTAGGCGCCAGAGCTCTTTAACAGTGATGGCGGTGTCTGGTGCGTCGTGGCTCGGTTTTGTTGGAGTAGTCCTGGAGAGGCCTGCCGAGGCTGTAAGACTGTCCCAAGTCTGTTGGAGGAGGAGATTGATGTGTCGGCAGGGGTCTGCTCCGGGGGGTGTGGGCCGAAGCTGCAGCTGGACTGCTACGGAGTGCGCAAGTTTCGGGCCAAGCGAGGGGTCCGCAGCTAACGCAGCCTGTGTGGAGGCAGCATTCCAACGTTGGCATGGGGAAGGCCTGTCTTTGGGGAGCAGGCGGTGACTTGGCCAAGGCATAGTGGTTTCGAGGGGGCGGTGGCGGTTGCCTTGTGGTGGAACGAACGGAGCGTTCCTCAGGGCGCCAGCCCGTCGCGTGCATCGGTCCGATTGAGCTTCCCTGCACAAGATGAAGTCTATGCGGGTCCTGGTTGCAGAGGGCCCCGTTCCGGCAACGTAGGTGGCGGCATTGGCTTGTCGGCCAAAGGTGGTGACAGCCAGGAGTTGATTATCCCTTAGGAGGCTTTGAAGTCTCCCGTAGTCCTTCTGTGGTGGGACCGTTTTATCGAGCAGGGCTGCTGTGCATGCCAGTCGGGGTGCATCCGGTGGCGGAACACACTGTGTGTTAAAGTCGCCGAGCACAAGCAGCTGGTGGCGTTGGGCAATCCGTCCAATGAGAGTGGACAGTTTGCTCCAGACTTTTTCTCGATACTCGAGCAGCTTTTCCTGTGTGGGGGTGACGGTGGAATTGGTGGACCAACAGTGCTGGTAGAGGCTGATGATAGAGATAGGTGGCTCGGTGGCTAGTTTAGTATACAGCAGTCTGCCAGGGATAACATGGTCAGTGCGCACCTGGTGGGTGCTGGCCAAGTCCTGGTGGATCAGGTGGAGAATTCCTGCACTGCGGGTTTTAGTATCCAGGGAGCTGTGCAAGTGCCAGTAGCCCTGGGCCTGCCACTCACTGGTGAAGGTCCAGTGGGTCTCCTGGATGGAAAGTATGTGGATCGGTCTGCCTTGAAGGGCTTCCATATGCATCCAAACATATACTTCGTCGAGTTTGGCGGTGCTGAGGCCTCCCGCGTTCCAGGAGATGGCTCGGTACCTTTTCGGGGAGGTAGCAGGCTCTGGCGGTGTGGGCAACTGGGCTTGAGCATGGGAGTCAGGTCTGACAGTATCTGAGTGGTAGACCTGGCCTTTATATCGGGCGGTTCCCGTGGTGGCAAGGCGCCTCAGGAACCTCGCGTAGGAGCGTTTCTTGACCGGAGAGGAGTGTGCAGCAAATGGCGATGCGATATCGCCTGAAGTAGGTGGCGCGCGAGGCTTTGCCGCACTGTGCGGCCTTCGAAGTGCAGTAGTAGCGACTTCAGGGGAGTTCGCGACTGTCTCCCCAACCCTCGCACCTGCCGAACTCAGAAGCTGGGATCCTAGGATGATGGCCTTGAGGTAGGCTGGGGTTCGTCCTTTTGTTCGCGTCTGAGTTCGGTCCCCGGATTTGGGACCGGGGCGGCTCGACTTATGGAGAGCTGAGAGTGTGTGTGTGCGTCGCGTCGTCTGCTCTGCAGGGGGAGAAGCAGCTCTGAGGGTATGGAGGGGCTGCTTGAGCCC
Organism: Symbiodinium sp. CCMP2592; assembly: GCA_905221615.1. NCBI lineage: Eukaryota > Dinophyceae > Suessiales > Symbiodiniaceae > Symbiodinium > Symbiodinium sp. CCMP2592. The sequence goes on along the minus strand of CAJNDT010000137.1, from coordinate 148,451 downwards.
AGGGGTCAACATCTTGAGAGATAGGCGAAGCTGCAGGGCACAATGGCTGACGAGAGGCAGTTGCATCAGCGTCTTTTCGCAGGTCCGTTCATGCCGTGCTGGTCGCAGCAGGGGTCCAATAATAAGGGCCATCATGTAAAGGTTAATCCAGGCTGTGTAGGTCCAGTTCCAGGCGCGGGGGTGCTTGGGGTTTCGTAGGACCTGAGAGGAGTGCCTGGTCTGTATCCGGGAGAGGAGAGGCTGTCTCATCAGTGCGGTCCGGTGCAAACTGGTGGTAATGCAGCCTGCATAGGGTGCAGGCCGGAGACGGTACGAATTCTGCCGGGTCCCCCGCCATAGGTCTGCCATCGGGCAGGGCATCACGCAATTGAGCTCTCCACGCGCTGTGACATAGGGAGATCTGAGGCCAATTGGCGAATGTCGGGGCAGTGTTCGATACCAGCCTGTAGCCTTCGCAGATGTGGAAGGCTGATGGGGTTGCTGTAGCATGGAACTCCTGGCGGGGGCGACCTTGACAGATGGCACAGGCCTCCTCAGGTTGAGCACGGAAGCTGTGGGGCCAGCCCTCCACCCAATGATCACTACACACTGGGATGGAGACAGACGAATCAAATCGAAGAGAGGTGGCCCTTGCACGACGATGTCCCGCAAGACGTCTGGCTTCTCTGCGGGCCAGCCTGTGCGGATCTGACCAGGGCTGCTGGGGATGTTAAGAGGAGTTTGAACTCTTGAGGCCGGGGCTGCTGAGAGGGTGGAGAGCTCGCAGCCAGTGAGATCTGGCTGCTCACCATACAGGCAGCGTTGCATAGGGAGAACCATCGGCAGCCGAGGTTCCGGCCACTGCAGCGACTCGGGACAGTGACCTGTAGCTGTTGCAGAAGAGCGGCAGTCAGTGGAGGAATGGCAGGGGGGACCAGGGGAGGGCAGAAGGCAGCAGCGGGGACATGCGCGGGCTCTCGCCGGAGTTTTCTTCGCAAGCTGAAGCTGAAGAGAGTCCGCGTGTCCTAGCTCTGCAGATGCCTGGTTGTAGCACTGGCAGAGCAAACTATTCAAGGCATTCTGACTCAGTGAGCGTCCATACCGACTCGCAGGAGGGCGACTCCTCTGGTTCGACCTCGACCTCAACCCACGGGCCTGCATACTGCTGGAGGTCATCTGCTGGTTCATATTCGACGTGCGGCAGTCGAAATCTGGTCTTGTGGTCTCCGGAGGCAGGTACCAGCTGAGCGGTTGCCGTGGTGCATGGGCTGGCAGCAGGGTCTGTGTCGTCCACTGAGATCGGAGTCGTTGTGGTCGATGTCCGGGGCATCCTCTTGGGAGTCGGTTTAAGCCGAGGCATCCTCTTTGTCGTTGGCTTAAGCCGAGGCATCCTCTTAGCTGCCGGCTTGTGCTGTGGACCCAGGGCCTTCGAAGAGGAGGAGGAAGGCTCGGATCCACGGCTTCCTTCTGAGGTCTCTGGGGCGGCCAGGGCATCACTGTCTTCAGCTCGCGCTTCAGCTCGCTCTTCAGCTCGGTCCGGGCTCGGCTGTGAGGAGGGCTTGCTGTCAGCTTGTGGCAGCCCCGGATTCCTGGGTCTTGTTCGAAGGGAGCGGGCGATGACCTGCGAGAAGACTGTGACCGGAGGCGGCGCCCGTTGCCATCTCGCTCTTTGGATCTCCTTTTTGTTGGCCTGCTGCTTGACGCTGGGAGGGCGACGCGGCCCACCTTGGCGCGCTCTGTGTGTTCGCAGCAGCCATTTGGGATTGATCGGGATGACCGGGGCCATGCTACACAGTGCCAGACGCAGGGGGCACCGGAGCCAGGGCTACGAGGTCTGGGCAAACTTATGTTACCTACGGCAGTACATTGGAGGTCCTGCGGAGAATTGTCGGCACTCGTCGCAAGGGAAGAGAGTCTTGGCAGTCTTCGAGTCACCCGCGCTGTCATGCATGTATATTGCAGTATGTAATGAGGATGCAAGCACTTGAGCCAGCATGGGTGAGATGCGATTCGCACCGACACTAGTGCCTGCACAGCCGGGCGGTGCACAAAGCAGGGCGGAGGCCGAGGTCGCTGCATATCTGGTGCAGGGCTGTGGTCTGCTGCTCCTGAGGGTGGGGAGGACCTGTCGGGGGTACCTGTGCACAGGTGTTGAGGTCGGTGCCAATGCGGGGCACAGGTTCCAGCACTGGAGGAGCAGAGACAGGCTGCCCGAGCTTGGTTGGCGCACTGGGCATTGTTAGAGGTTCCAGCCTGCAGTGTCAGCACTCCCGGCAGGGAGGTCAGTCGGGCCATTGCATCAGTAAGGTTCCGGCTGAATGGAGTGGCTCCAGCGGCGCCGGCCTGAGAGTGGGAGCAGGGGTGGCAGAACCCTTGACCGGACCCCTTAGGTAGCATGGACAGCTTCGGTTGTAGCAGATTACGCACGAGGCATCTTCTGGCAGAGGCTCGATTGTTTTGAGGCTGTTGCATCGCGGCGTCCGAGTGAACCGGAAGAAGGGCAGATCCAGGCGTCGTGCAGAAGTGCCAGTGCCTATGGGGCACAGGGTCGGATGTGGATCGTGATGGTCCAACCTGTAGATCCTGGCACCCAGCCGGCCGCTCGCACAGGTCCTCCATGGTGGGGCCCAGCTGGGGTAGGTGGAGGCGGTCCATGTGCTGCTCCATGTGGTCCAGGTGCCGGTGGCCGAGATGCTGTAGGCGAGGGGGTCGGCGTGGTGTCACCTCCTGGTGGGGCCATCGCTGGAGGCCGCGCTGCTGACGCTGCTGGGAGTGGTAGCGGAGGTGGCAGCATGGGATGCGAGGTGGTCGCCGCAACGGCCGCAGGTGATGCAGTGTCCGCCGTCGATCCTGTGGTAGTCGGCCTTGGAGGAGGAGTGGTCGATCTGGCTCTCGATCTGTCCCGCAGGAGGTTGACCGGAGTGGGAGGTGGAGGTCCTCGGGGAGTCGACCCTGTAGCCGCCGAAGGTAGGCTTGACGGCTCCGCCGGGCTGCTGGCCTCGCTGGAGCTCTCACTGGAGCTCTCCTCTTCTTCTGGAGCCGCCTTGGACTTCGCCTTCGCAAGACCTTTGCCCCGTCCTCGAGCTCGGGTGGCCAGAGCAGCGGATCCTGCCGCCGCGCCCCGTCGCGGTGTACGATCCTTGTCCCGAGGTGCCATGTGTCAGGGCAGGCTTCGCAGAGGCTTCTAGGGGGTCCCTGACAATCTTGGGCCACCACTACGGTTTGCAGACCGTGTTGTGTACAGCATACCATGGAGGTGCAGTACTCAGCAGGGCTCAGGCCGAGGCTGGCGGTGCCAGGGATTGCGACCGCGGACAGTGGCCGCGTCGGGTGCCCTGCAGGACAGGGCCCAGGAGGCTGGGCTGGTGGAGAGAATCGCGGCAGGTGGTGCCGACACGCTACTCTGACTTTGGATGATTTTCGGCGGGTCAGCGCAGGCAGTGTCATGGCTGGAGAATCTTCGCGCTGCTGAGAGTAAGACCAGCAGCCGTTGGCTCTCCTTGGGGCAGGCATGGCATAGGAAACAGGTCGAGCTTGCTGAACATGAGTGGAACTGGGGCACCGACAGTCTTGGGCAGGGCTGGTAGTAGATTGCGAGGAGGAGGAGTGCGGGCTTTTAGGTCTCGCGGGAGACTGGAGGAGTCGGGTGATGAGTTCACCCGCCTGCAGAGGACTGCCCTTGGTTCCAGGGGCAGGTGGTGCCCGGGGCTCACGGGAGCGATCGGCCTGAGAGGGTCTGGCTGGCGCCGGTTCAGAGTCCGTGTAGTAGGAGTAGCTGTCCTCATCCTGTGGTTTACCTTGGTCCACTCGCCATTGCTTGTGCAGGATCCGCGGCATAGGTGGAGGTCCTGGGATTTTGGGCCGCGGTCTTGGTCTTGTGGGCGTCCTAGCAGGTCTGCAGGATGATGGAGTCTTGTTCCCAGGGGGGTTCTCCAGTTTCCTTGGTGTACTGCTAGGCGAAGTAGGCTTCCGCGGCTTCTTGGGCGGTGACGGTGTACCTCGAGGCCGTGCTTGTTTGGAAAGTGGCCTGGGCGAAGCACCTCGGGAGTCGACTCGGCAAGGCTCGGCGCTGCGTGATCTCCGCGGTCGTGAGGTAGCTCTGGTCCTGGGATCAGGGAGGATAGAAGGAGATCTTGGGCGAGAGCGGCTGATGGACCTGAGTCGTAGTGTTCCAGAAGACCGGGTGGTACGCGTCTCGTCCAGTTGCTCCCGGATGAGCTCCTCATGTATGCGCTGCATCCAGCCTGCCGATCGGTGGTAATAAGCCTCTGCATAGATCGTGCGGGGCGGAGGCACTGCTTCTCTGGGATGTCGGGCTGCTCTGATGTCCTGGGTGTATAGGCGATTGAGCCTGCCAGGGCGGGACTGGTCTCGCCTGCGTTTGCCATCCGAGCGCGGCATAGTCGATGAGGTCCTAGGTGCACTGGCAAGGCAGAGCCTGGTGTGGCCGGCAGTTTGAGAGGCAGCCAGCTGCGGCAGAGGTGGGATGAGCCAGGGTAGAGGAGCGGTGCAGACCTCCAGCAGAGACGAGGGCAGTTGGCGCCTGGGCTGTGGAGTCGGCCTGGGCTGTGTAAGCGGGTGGTCTGGAGTAACCTGCAGGGGCGAGTCTGTGCTTTCATTGCAACTAAGGACAGTCGTGGCGAACGGCGTCCGTAGGGTCTTGTGATGGCTTTGAGGCACCGACTCGGCAGGTGCAGTGTCCCTGTCAGCAAGTTGGAAGACAGCATCAGCGGCACATGTGTATGATGTGGGCTGGTCCGAGGGACAGACCACCGCAGGCGAGGACTCCTCTAGCCTGGGTGCACGGGCAGAGGTGAAAAGACTCCGGCAGGCACAGGTTTCTGCGCAGGCGTCGGGCTGCAATGTCCTTCCGGTGGAGGTACCTGGGCCAAGGCAGAGGTGGGGCAGGCAGGAGTGGGGTCCAAGGAGGATAGGGACACAGCTGAAGGACGTGAGCCACGGGGGTCCTTTTCCTGTTGCAGCCTCGGGGTCGGTACTGCGGTTCCAGGTCGCTTGGCAGTGGCGGCACTCAGCAGGGCTTGTCTTGAGACGATTGCGGACCTGGGGCCTGGGTGGAAGTCGTCGGTCCTGTAGGGGAACGAGATCTCGAGCGGGCGCGTATTGGAAGAGTGGAGCCGGCAGACATAGCTGGCCCGGGAGTTCCTGCCAGTGAGGCAAGGGTCCGCTCTGCTTCCTCCGCTGCTGCCAGGAGGTCCGCCGTGTCAATGGAGTCTGGGGATCCTGGTTGGGCCAGAGATGACTGAGGTTCCCTGAGCTCGGTCGTGGTCTGTAGAGGACCAGGACGTGTAGCCAAAGTTGTGCCGATGGAGTGCCAGTTGTTGGTGTTCCAGACCTGATTATGCAGACCAGCTCGATATCGCTCTCTGACAATGGTGCTGTCCAAGGTCTGATGTAGGCTGGCCAACGCCGCTGTGAGGTCAGCGTGTTCTGTAGGTGGAGGCGATCCAGCCGCCGCTGACGGGACACCTGATGGCGTTTGCGACATGGTACAGCAGGGCCGTGTGGGATTATAGAGACCCAGCAAGAGCTAGACAACAGCTTGAGCCTGCAGGTGTAGGCAGGAGAACCAGCAAACAGGAGGCATGGAATGGTCTGGCTGCTCAAGCTTGTGCAATGGCTCTGTGCAGGCTGGGGCTCGTGCCTCGCGCGCCAGTGCACACCGATCGGGGGCGTAAGTTTGGACCCAGCGGCTTTCAGATAGAGGAAGCGGGGATTGGAAAGGGGAAGTAAGGCCAGGAGGAGGAGGAGGTATGGGTGCACCATCCTGCGGCCTACTTCTACGCGCACATACACACACACTACGTTTCGTCGTTCGAGCCCAGGTGCTAGTAGTAGTAGTAGTAGTAGTAGTAGTAGTAGTAGTAGTAGTAGTAGTAGTAGCAGTAGTGTAGTAGTAGCAGTAGCAGTAGCAGTAGCAGTAGGAGTAGTAGTAGTAGTAGTAGTAGTAGTAGCAGTAGTAGTAGTAGTAGTAGTAGTAGTAGTAGTAGTAGTAGTAGTAGTAGTAGTAGTAGTTATAAGTTATAAGTTATAAGTTATAAGTTATAATTGTACCCCATTCCTCCATTCCCTACTAACCAAAGGTAAGACTTGTTGAGTTCAGGGTTCAGGAAGACATGGGGCTTTGGGGGGAAGCTTTAAGCGTCCAGCATTTCGCGGTTTAAGGTTTAGTTTTGCGAGACGTTCACAAGATAGACTTGGGGTGTTAGTGCGTTTGTTTCGGAGGTTTGAGGCTGTTGCAGGTATACGCACGTGTCGGAGCCTGTTCGAACCGGTCTCATTGCTGTGTCTTTCGAGGCTTGGGTTGCGGAAGCGGGATTACTTAAATTGTACCGGTGCGAAGACGAAGATCAGAATCACAGATGATGGCCACATCGGGGTAAGGCCCGTAAGGCCCGGCTATCGAGAAGGGACTCTAAACCCAACGACCTGACCCTTACTACCGCTCCATGAGTCCGAAACCACTTCTCTCGCGAGTAAAACCTGAGCCTGAAACCCCAAACACTGCCGCGAAACCCTAAACCCCGTAAAGACCTAAGCCCAAAGCCTCAGAGCACCAGAAATCCGAAGCCCCATCCCAAGCCCAAACCCGCACAGAAACTAAAGCCCCAAACCCTGGCCCAAAACCCGTACCTGCAATACACAGTCTGGACACTGAGGGGCTCATAATGTCTCCTCCTCATCAAAGATCTCCTCCTTGAGCATCTCCTGCACGCGGACCCAGATTCTAGGCTGGAAAAGCCTTTACCTATGGGTAGTTGTCAAAATTGGGGTCCCTTTTTGGGCAGCCTACATATTAGGTGCCGTATTGTAATAAGGACCCAAAAAGGGACCCGAATTTTGACAACCACCCCTATGGCTCCGATGACCTACCCTTTCAGGACACCTACCCTCGCCGTGCAAGAAATCCTACCTCTCAGACCCAAGGCCCCAGACCTTCCAAGATCCCTTAATTAAGGAATCTACCTTACATGATATTAGGGATCCTACTATAATTTAAGGTATACTCCTTAATTAAGGGATTTGGAAGGTCTGGGGCCTTACTAGAGGGGCCTTGATAATCAGAACCTTGATAATCAGAATGGGTTTTTTGGATCTGTCATACTATGCATAGAATAATGAACACCGAAAACAGCCTTGCATGGTAACTATAAAGGCCCCTATAGTTTCTAAATATGTCATACTATACCTATAATAAATAAGGAACACCGAAAAGAGCCCTAGTCAGTATAAAGGCCCCTATAGACTACTTTGAACCCTAAACCCTAAACCCCTAAACCCTAAACCCTAAACCCTAAAACCCTAAACCCTGCAACCTTCGAGCCCTGGTGTAAGGGAGCAAAGTGAAGGCCTCTGCTGTTCCGGGCTGGTCGCAGCAAGGCGTGGGAGGGTTTAGGGTTTTGGGGTTTAGGGTGTAGGGTTTTGAAGCAGGAACTGGATTAGTGAGTGTCCAACCACACAAACGAGCACACTTTTTGGTCTGAGCCCAAGACGTCTGTCGTACAGGGTGCGTTCAGAACTAACACAAAAACTACGCTCGCATGAGGACATGTCAACACGGCGCTTCAAGACAGGGAAATTTCACACCCGTCTTATCTGTAGTGTGACGTCCGAATCATGCTCGAATTTTTTGGCCGCTTTGGGCCAAGCCTGCTTCACCGGATTATACCGGGAGCTTGCGCAGTCAACCGAGCCGAGTGCGGCGACTCAAGGCTCTAGGCTGAGTTCCTCAATCGTGAAGCGGAGTGCTTTCGGTACCCTCGGTATTCTGTGCGGCTTGCGCGGGCACATCGAGTACCTGTACGAGGTTGCGATCAATGCTGTGATTGATCAAAAGCGGTTTCATACTCTTAGTGAGACAATCCGCAAGTTGTAAATGCGTCGGTATCCATCTCAACTCATCGCCACAGGGATGGTACAGGACGTGCGTTAGCTCGTCCTCTTCCCAGAGTCCTTGGCGAAGTCCGGACATCTCTATGGCAAGGCGTTTATCCTCGCAGGACTTTGGAATCGACGCTGTCAAGTGATCCGAAAGGGACCTGCAGTCCGTATACTGCAGGTGGAGCATCGATCTCTTGGCGACTTCTTCCCAGTTCTGTGACCGGGGCAGTTTGCCGAGTACTTCGAGTACTGCTGCTCGAATGCGGTCTCCATGCTCTATGGCATGTTGCAACGAGTAAGCCTCACACTGCAGTGTGGCACGACAAACCCGTTTCATGGTGGACGAGGAGAACGAAATGAGGTGCATCTCATGCGTTGGCGCGTTCTTGTCCACCGCCGACTGTGCGGAAGTGAGATAGTGGAAACGGCCTCTCTGCGACTTATGGTTCGCCTCTCCTGCAAAGGAGGCGTCGCAAAACGTAACGACCGCCAGCTCCCCTGTGTTCCAGGGTAACTTAGCGCTGTACGTGATCGGCCTATCCGCATCTCCTAACGCCAGTGCTACCACGCGGTTTGCTTCACGGAGCGTATCCACCGTGGCTGTCGTAACACGCTGCTGCAGGGCATTCACCCTATAGGCAAGATCAGGTCTCGTGGCGCGGGCCACCCAAGCCAGCGATCCTATAACGGATCTCAGCGCTGTGCGCTGGCCATTCGAGACTGGAGTCGTGCCCTTTTCGGATTTATGTATATCGATCGGGCGAATTGCACGCGTGTTGTCCCTACAGTTTATACTGATGGTCCCATCGGCGCTTTGCACATACTCGCGTCCGCAGAAACGGAACTTCTCAGTCTCTATGCGACCGATCTTAAACTTATCCAGCAGATTCTGGATAGCCGGCTCGCCTTCGGCGGTAGCAGCCCACAGGAAATCATCCACGTGGGTGCACAAGCAAGCGCACAAACGACCACCTTCTCCTGTAATATAGTACAGGGCTGACAGAATTTGCGAGGCATTTAAGCCAAATTCTCGGCAACTCTCCTTTATACGGAGATAAAGGTTCCGGCCCGCGTCGGTGGTGCCGTACACGGGTACTCGGGCAATCATATACCCGGCTCGCTGAATCTCTGCATCGGGCACACCTTTAGGGTGTTTGGGAACCCGAAGAATGAGGAGGCGCTCAAGGGGTTTCCCTTGGAAGTATGCGTTCGTTATATCGGCTGCTTTGAGCCGCAGGGCCAACGAAACCGCCCATGAACACAGAAGGGCTATACCTTCCGGCTCGGCCGTGGGGCTGTCTGCCCTGATATCCTCCTCATTCGAGATATGCTCGAAGTTTCCACATGCGACCAAGCGTGCTTTCCACTTGGGAGTGTATGCTGCTGTCCCCTTTAGGTGTTCATTCTTATCGGTAAGAACCCATTTGGTGGGGATACACACGTGGCCAGCCTTTGTAAGCTCCTTAAACTCCTTGTCTGTGCAAGGGACCACTGCGTTGAATTCAGTGTACTTCTGCCATTCAGTCTTCATGGCAGCATCCAGCCCCAGCTGTACCTCTACAGGGGCCTTATGGTAATCCAGGAGCGAGGCCATGTAGCCAACATCGACATTAGAGCCGAAGGCGTCTTCCCCATCAGGGGTGAGAGCAAAGGCCTTGGATTCCGCCTCTCGACTATCCGAGGGCTCAACTGCTGGCACTGTCGTGCCAATCGCAGCTGTGTGCGATGCTGCTGCCAGTCCGTCGTCTTCCTCAGGAATGTAGTGACACGGATGGGCTTCTGGCAGTCCGTTAGCACGTATGTGCTCCGCAAGTTTCGAATGCTCGAGCCATATGTGCTGGGCGATATTTCGCCGATGGCATCGCCGCCAACTGGCCTCCGAACACAACAGAAGTATTCGGTGAAAGTCATCGTGAGCCTCGCTAACTATTCTAGCGATCGTACAGAGCCCTTGGTCTGTTTGCAGGTTGGCTTCAATCCCGCCCCGATTCCTGTTGCCTAACTCGGGGGCGTGACTGTACACAACCCCTTTTGCAAAGCATGTGGCAGAAAGCTCATCACAATTGTATTGTGGATGCCGAACGCTGTACGGGTGGCTTCTGCAATCTACGATTTCCTTAATCCCGTACTCGTGGATGCGCTCTAGGAACGTCTCGATGGGAAGATCAGAGTGACCCATGGTGTATATCCCATCGCCTTTCCTGCCAAAGGTGTTGGGCGCATCCCTATATATGGGGTAGCCTAGATCCGACAAAAGCTGTATGTCATCTTTAGACAACTTACCGAGGTCACTCACCGTGTATGCGGAGAGACTGTATCTTTCTCCTACAAACGGTGCGACCATGTGCACGTCCTTCGGGCGAAACTTAAGAACCTTGTTCTTAGTATCATGGACGGTGCCATACATTGTCGTGTTTTGAACACGCACGGGAGTTGTACCCGTGGCTTCTTCCACCCATAGGCCGCCTCCACGATACTCGCCCACACCTATAGTGTAGTTATACGAGCCAGGAGTGTTCGCTAGGTCTCTATGGGCCTCTGCGCCTCTGTTGGTAAGCTGAACGCTACTCCACTGTGGAAGATGGTGACCGGCTTGCATACTGTGATGCAAGAGGTAGTGGTTGAGGTACATGGCGAACGACGGTCTCTCGCGCGTTGGTCCAGAGACACCAACAAGACCACCGTGCCGATATACTCCCACCGCGAGGGCTATGCTCCCGGGATCTCCGTCATCTAGGAGCGGGCGCGTGTACGCCTCGCGTCGGTCGCGGTCATAAGCGCGAAGGAGGGCCAGACACTCATCTGGAGAAAAACCCTGAGCATCTATCAGGCCTTTTGCCATGATCTCTACTTGATCAAGCTCTTCTGCAACTAGTGCGTCATCACGGCCTCCTACTGGCGATCGCGACCGGGCGGTTTCGCCCGTCTTATCTTTGGCGCGAAACCTTGCAGGGGTAGGTGGCGCTGGCATCGGTGTGCCGGGCATCATCGCTGGCGTCGATGGTGCTGGCATAGGCACATCGTGCGCGACTGCCGGTGTAAGCGGGGCAGCTGCAGCCACTGGACGTGGCGTCGCTGGTGCTGTGACCGGATCCGCTACGCGCTCATCCTGGAACCTTTGTTCCGGCCCATGTACGATGGCTTCCGGAAGCACTGGTTCACCTGCCAAAACGCGGTGCGCTGCAACTTCGATTTCATCAGCTGGGCGCATCTTCCTAGCGTTCACAAGTACAGGGATATTCTCGTGTAATACCCAGTACGCATTCTCTGCCTCACGTCCTATGACGCGGCTAACCGTGGACCATACGACTCCTGGGCTGCCAGGGACGTTGTCCCGACGGTAGATAACTAAATCACCAACCTTATAATCAGTGTCTAGAGGAGCTGCATTACGCTGTAACGCTTTGGCCACCTTGCGGGAAGTCTCTAAATGAACAAAGGCCTTTTTGGCTTCCTGCCGTGCTCTGTGCCGAATGTAGTATACACTCGTCTCATCATACTTGGTGAACAATGTACCAAGACTTTCGGATTCATCTAGCACGGAACCCGGTGTTCGAGGCTGCTTTCCCAACACGTGTTGTGCTGGGCTAAACCCTTGGTGCCTACTAAGCTCGTTCTTAGTAGTAACACTCTCGGTAACGACCGCCTCCATCTCCTCGATATTCGAGGGCTGAGTCTCCTGCGCGACTTTTCTAATGATGGCCTTAGCAAGTCCACCATGGCGTTCGACCTTTCCAATAGTCTGCGGACTCTCGAGAGGGGCGTTCTTATGGATTATACCATGCTGTGCCAAATACTCTGAAAATTCTCCCCTGAAGTGCGTCCCTCTGTCAGTGGTTATGACTTTGGGATGTCCAGCCCAGCTGATCCACCTGTCAATCAGGCATTTCACACACTGGCGGGCACTTGGGTTACCACCCCCAGATTTCACGAGCACAACTTGCTGGAAACTGGTTCCCATGTCAACTATATTGACAGCAGTATAGCGATTTCCGAAGAAGTCCTTGACCTCTAGCGCATCCATTCCTATCGTATGGTTGAATTCCTTTGGAAACACGCTATCACCTGCGACAGGATGGTGCCTGGGCACTGGAGCTGTGTCCAGGCAGACCTTACACTTGTAAAGTCCGGCAGCGGCGATGAAATCTTTGCTCGCCCGGGCCTGCTTCAGAACCTGTATCAGGACTGCGTTTGGCAGATGGCCAAACGATCGGTGCAGGCGCCTTATAGCTACCCGGACTCGTTGCGGTAACGATCTCCACGCCGCTCGGCGCTCTGCCTCTGTGTTCGGAGTTCCGGGAAACGGGAATTGTTCCAAAATGAGGCGTTCTCTCTCCTCGGGCGTCAGTGCGCCACCGGCATCGTCCATCCCATCAGGGACACCTCGCTGAGGCATCTCAGCGTCGGGCACCAGCTCTGCTTCGCTGATGTCCTCAGGATCTGTGTCCTGGGCGTCGCCGACAAAGCAAGTTCGGCTAAATGCGTTGATATAGTACTCCTCAGAAATGGTACGACAAAGGTTCCAAAAGTCAGTACTATCCGTATCAACATAGCTACGGGGTATATACCCGTAAGACTCTGACCATGCTTGGAAGAGGTCCAAAGCCTTTCCAATCTCTGGGCCTATGCCTGAGATATGCATGTCTCCCCTCAAGGTAACAGTGTCCTCAAGCATTGGATAGCCGTTCGGGGTAACCAATATGATCGGAATGTTGAGGGTATCGGCTACACACTCAAGCTCCAAACACAACTCCTCTGTGGAAGTCTCAAACCTGGCAACCACGAGGCCCGGTGGCCCGTTCTGCCTCTCGTTGATCACGCTCGCGAGGACCTGTGCCGAGGGTTCATGCAATCTAATCAGGTGATCAGCTTCTCGCATGGCAGCGTTGTACACGATTGCCTTTAAGACTTCGTCCCCCGCTACCATTTCGGTAAGGCTTGAGGTGAGGTACTTGGACTGGGCCTTGCTAAGCTTCTTTAGGCTAGCGGCTGAGGGCCCAGAGGCTGCGCTGCTACTGTGGGGCAGGTCTTCGGGAGGATCAGGGCTTGGAAAAGAAATCTGGCTGGCTTGTCCTACCCACTCCCCACTGCAGACGGCCATGTATGCTGCATCGCGCTCTGCTCCGTCCTCCTCCATGGGTGAAACGTCACCCTCCGGGACTGTGCCCGGGCTGGCAGAGGTGGCAATGCGCGACGCCCGCGGGTCTGTGCCCGGGATATACACTGCACTCAAGGCATCTGTGTCCTCGATCTGATGCGGCATCGTGGCCGCGTCGAACGCCAAGGGAAAGACCCAAAGCGCGACGTATGCGCCGTCTTCCGTCGGCTCCTGCGTCGGGCAGGCCTGCTCGGCTCCACCGGTTTCGGTGGGCAACTTCTCGGAGTCTGACCCCGGCGGAAAGCATGCGCCTTCATACGTCCAACTGGTGCCGTCGGAGGGGTCCATATGGGAAAACAAATATCCTATGGGATCTATGTCCCGTAGCTTGCCCGTCGGCTTATACGAACGGCCTGTGTGGCGGGTGACCACAGTGCACTTTATGTTGTGCCGTTCGCTGAGCTCATGGTGATTTTTGTCACCAGCCCAGAAGCGCCTCGGTGCATATGGACCGATCCAGCACGCTGGCGCCTGCTTCTCGCACATCACCTCGTATAGGGCGGTCAGCACACCATCAGGAAAGTCCTGGAACACGATGCGCCTGTTCCACCCGAAACCTGTGTCGGGGCTGAGTCCAATGGCACCAACGTCGATGGCCAGGATCCTCTCGTCGATTTCGACGAGCTTGCCTTGCCCTGGGGGCTTCGGGAACTGACGACGGAATTCTGCCCATTCCGCGTCATTCCACTCGGCCGACGGCCTATCGCCGTGGAAGTACCACCATGACTCGTTTGCTGTCATGGGGCGGTGCGGATTCTCGCGCTCTGGGAACCTATGGTAACCACTGCCTCGGAAGCGCGGTGGCTCCGGCGGTTCAGGCGGGCGCCTGCTGCCTCCAAGGCTGCTCCTGGGTCCCGGTGGATCCCAGTCACCTGCACCTGTGCCGTCGTCGTACTCGACCTCGTCGTACACACTGTGGGGTGCAGCCTTGCCTTTGCCCTTGCCTTTGTCGGGCTCATACTCCAGAAGAGGATTCGTGTGCTCACGCTCGAGAGCTGTGTCCCGGCCTGCACGAATGCGCTCGCGCTCGGGAGCTGTGTCCCGATCCGCACGGTCGTCGCCTGGGTCGGCGCGGACGCGACCCCAACGGGAGGTGCGTTGGCGTGTCGGAGCCTCGGACCTATCCCGAGGTCTGGATTCCAATTCGCCGCCTTTCTCGGGTGCGGTCACGGCGATGGCCCCTGCTCGAGGAGGAACTATCCCTCCGCCTGCGACGCGATCTGGAGCGGCGTGTGAGCCTCTGAAGCTCCACCTCGGCCCTATCGGCCCGGCGTTCCGCGTCTTCTGCCCTCTCGCGCATGTTTTGCAGCCGATCATACGCATTATCGCGCTGCCGCTTCACATTGCTGAGGGCCTCTCTCAAGTCACTTATAGTGCTTTCTTGGCAGCGATTCGCATCGGTGAGGTCGTGGACCTCGGCCTCGAGCCTGCGAATCCGAGCCGACGACCCTGTCGGCGTCGCTGCGCGGTCCTGTGCCCCACCGGACTTTGCCGGCGGCGGTGTCGGTGTGTCCTTCGGTCCCACTATGGGGGCCGCTCCGCCCTTGGCTGACGCACCTACGCTAGAACTAGCAGGGTTAGGACCCGAGCTAAAGGTAACCGAAGGCAAGCGTCCTCCAGGGGCTGTGCCCTGTGCGCGATTCATCGCCGCAGTGAGCGAGTTGGGGTCGAACTTGGCCACATACGATGTATGTGTCTTGCCGACCAGCCCCATGCGGGTTGCAGCCTGGTACGCGGTTTCGCCTGCCAGGGGAGGCCTATCAAGGGGACCTACCCCCGTCACCGGTGCCTGTATGCGGCCCTCTGCAAGCAGGCGTTCATGAAACCGCTCAGCATATGTAGGCTGATCATCAGGGCGTGCACACTGCGGCTCCACGACAAGGATGCACTCATTGTCCTCCGGTCCGTCTATGCGGACGGCGTCGACGAAGGACTTCGTAAGTTCCTCAACCTCCTGGGCTATGCCAGGGGCGCGGTGCAAACACTTGGGGCACTGCCCTTTGCACGCTTTGCTGCCCATGAACGGCCAACTGTTCGCTGCACTCATGTGAGTGAGGCTGACGGAGCAATCCGGCACAAGCTCCAAAAGCGTCGCATGGGTAAGGATACCCGCCGCAACAGATCTATGTCTGTTGGCCTTGCAAACAACATGCACGGCTATGGACCGAATCCCAGCATCCTTGGCGTCGAGGATGTTCGCCAAGATGTGCCTGACGTGGGCAATCAAATTGGGATGGTCTGCGTGCTCCCGAATTATATCGGGGTTTGACCCAACATGCTTTGTGCGGTCGCGCTGTTCATCGTTGCGCTGCTGGGCTTCTGCAGGCGTCAG
The DNA here is from genome assembly GCA_905221615.1 of Symbiodinium sp. CCMP2592. NCBI lineage: Eukaryota > Dinophyceae > Suessiales > Symbiodiniaceae > Symbiodinium > Symbiodinium sp. CCMP2592. The sequence goes on along the minus strand of CAJNDT010000137.1, from coordinate 133,083 downwards.
ATCGTCTTTGCGATCGTCCTTTAGCCACACCATGTCCAACATCACCAGCATATAGCTGGTGGCAGACGCATACGTCGTGGTTGCATGCGTTTCCATCTCTTCGTGCTGTGCGAAGAGCTCGGCTGCTGTCCACTTCCCTCTGACGCGTTGCAGCCAGGCATGGTGCTCATAGCCCCAGGTAAAAACATCAATAATGATGTCCGGGTTCGCTATGTCCCCCGCATAATACGGCTGCAAGGCCAAATCCGGATTATACACGGATGCTGGGAGAGGCGTGTCGAGCTCCGGACCGTGGGGTCCTCCACCTGCCATTATAACCAGGTTCCTGCCATGCGGGTCCTTCTTCACAACCGCATCAAACTCGGCCAGCTCGCGATGCCCTCTTGCAATCTCCTTCGGGTGCACTGTGGCACGAGCTGCTGGCGGAATTCCTGGGCTATCCCCAGGCTTGGCCTTCTCCGTGGGAGGCGCCTTCTTGGGCAGTCCACCTCCAGGCGGCGCCTTAGGCGCAGGCGCGGAGAAAGTGCCTCCTGCCGGTGCGGCACTGTGGCCGACCGCTGGTGACTTCGCCATGGCACTGTGGCCAGGCTCCGGCGCTGCAAGAACCTTCGGTGCAGCCTTTGCCGTTGGGGGCGCCTTCTTAGGCAGCTGCCCCTCTGCTGCGGCCATCGCGGTGGGCTCCGTGTCTCCTACGGACGTGCCTACCATGCAATGGTTCGGAAACGCTACGCTTATGCGTCGCTTGGTGTTGTTGCGATTCTCAGCTGTCGTTGTAAAGCTGTGACCGTGGCCTACGCCTACAGTGCTATGACCATGGCCTGCATCTACAGTACTGTGACTGCGACTTGTTGCCACTGCGTCATCTGCCGCTGTTGCATCTCGGGGTGATCCGCTCACGGACTCTGAGTGAGCTAAGGCGGCGGCGGCAGACCTAAATATAGGAACTGGCGGCGAGGGAATTTGGAAGCTCTTTATGAGACGGGGTTGTTTCACCTGGGTCAAGCCTTCTGTTATGTTTATGCATAACAGCCCTGAGTCATGTGTCCGACACAGCTTGATCCTAATGATGCTATCCTCTGAAGGAAGTCTAACACCACACTCACCAAACCGAAGATCTTTGGTTATACCAAGCTGGGCCTGCGCGTAAAGGGACAAAAGGAGAGGGGCTGTACCCTTAATCTCATGCGAATCAAGGACGCCCGGAACTCTCAAGTCCTGCTCCAATCCCATTATAGAGAAAGGTATGGTCCTGCTACCCAAGGTCTCGGTAGCGCCGCTAAGACCCTTGAAGGTACGATTGCCCTCAGGTTTAAACCTCGTGCTGTAACCGAAGTTCGCAAGTTTCCCCGCCGCGTTTGCTATCCAATCGCTACCGTGAACAGTCGAGTTACAGCCCTCATCCAACACGGCATATACGTGCTTATCCTCGTAGATATTTACTACGGGCAAATCAACCAAAGCCGGATGGATATCTGTGACTCCCTCAGTAAAAGCCACGAAGGCGTGCCTCGTCGCGGAGGCCCTCGAGGAGCGCGATCTCGCCGACGCCACTTCCCAACTGTTGTTGGTCGATGGCGCAGAGTGATCGTCTAAGGCCTCTTGCAGGTATGCGAGAAGGTCACCGCGGGATATCACGGGCTCGGTTACGAAGTGACCCTCTATGGTCTCTTGAAACTGGGCAATAGCCGGAACTACTACCTCTACGGGGAGGCTATCCCCCGTGCTGCCGACTATGCTGCGCAGAAGATCGAAGTCCAGGGTGTTGGACTCCCGCAGCACTGTGGCTGCGTCATCCCTAGCCTTTCGCTCGGTCTGCGGCTGCTCATCTAGAAGCATCCCACAAAGCTTGCACTTAATGCGGGAGGTCTTCCTACTGCTACCCGACCTCTCGGTGGAGGTGTGGGGGCATGTGGCCTGGTCTATGACAGGCTTCTCTTTCTTCGTCTTGGTGACGGTGCCGCATTTCTTACAGGTCCGCATGTCTATGTATGCGTTACTCCCCGACTTGTTGAACTCCTTGCAACCTCCCCGGCATTTCCGGGGGCCTTCGCTGGACGAAGCAGCTGACGCGGCGAGGCGAACCTCGGGCTGGAAGGGTTCAGGCGGGGGTTCCTGGCTGAGAGGGATATCCCTTCTCGTAATGCTAATGGGGTTATCATCACGCACATCAAAGTACTCCGTGACCCAATCCAAGAAGTCGGCCAAATTTATGGATGGGCACTTCTGCGTGCGTCCCCAAAGAACATACCCAGGAAACGTATACAAGACACGCTCATAAGTCAGACCCTTATGCTGACCAAAGGAGAAAACGCGATCGGAACCCTCAGGCGGGCTGTCACGCATGATCCTAGCGGCGGCTGTGCGCCGAAGCTGTGGTGAGAAGAGGGTTTCATTGCCGCGGCCTTTGCCGGTATTGGTCTTTGAGGGAGTCAGCTCAAGGTTGGCTGGGTAACCCTCGAGCCTACCAGCGCTCGCATTCGACAGATGGACACACTCTGTGTCATCCTCCTCCACTGCGGCGAAATACGCCTGAGGCTTCGGCGCCGCCGACTTTGCGGCTGCATTGGCAGTTCCCCCAGACTGTGCTGGGGTTGCGGTGCCCTTGGAGCCATTGCCCTTACCGCTAAACTTGCAGGCAGCATCTCCGGCCCAATGGCCGATCACACCGCACTTCAGGCACCTACTCTTTGCCTTAAGCTCTGCTAACTTGGCTTTACGGTCAGCAATGGTCAAATTGCTACGCACGACCTTCCCTCCGGATTTTCCGGGGGACTTGCCCTTGTTCTTCCCCTTTCCTTTTCCTTTCGCCTGGGCAAAGGCGGTCTGTGCCGCGTACGCAAGCTGAACTGACTCGGCATAGGAATCATCCAAATCGTCAATCTCAGCTTCATATGCCACTGCCGTATAGGCGTTGAGTTGCAATGCTAGATCCTCATCATCAATCCATTCATCCGCATCATCTCCCCCAGACGCTGTGGCCTGGTATGCTTCTTCGCCGTAGCCGTCACCGTAGCCTTCCGCGGATTCCTGTTGTTCCTGGTAACCATACTCTGCGGCACTACCATCATACCCCATATAGCCGAACTTAGGGTATTGGGGCTTAGCGTCGAAACGTCTCCAGGTCTTACCTGGGCCACTAGGGTCCTTCTGGGTAAGAAGACGTTCCTTCATGTGCACCACTGAGTGATGCTGAACAAGGACGCGTGCGTACTCATCCACGCTGTGTACGCGGGCGGCGGTCTTGACCATTAGCTGCTCGGACCTTTCCAACCCTGAAAGCTCAACAAGGAGATTAGCCCTCATTGCTTCAGAAAGGCGGATATCAGGATCCAGCTCACGCAAGGTCGACCACCACCGCTTTCGGCGGGCTATGTAAGACAACATAGGCTCGCCGGGTTGCTTTGCAAGTGGGCCCGTCAGGAGCTGTCCCTGACGGAAAAGTTCGGACGCCTCTTCGGATTGAAGAGGGAAGGCTTGCCTCCTGATTTCTTCTATCAGGTAGTCGACGCCGTCATGGCGAAGCAGACGTTCCAGGCCGACGTCGCGAGCGATGCAAAAGGCATCTCCTCGGAGACCCTCTAGGATCTTGCTAACGCATTCGCTCATGTCGAGCGACTCGTCCTTGACGTCTCGCAAGGTGTACACCGCCGGATCTGTGTCCGGCTCTTGCTCATCGTCGCCCGCCACTTGGCTGGGGTGCGACGGTAGCGACTCCGCATCCTCATCTTCTGCCTCGGACGCGGGCTTAGTCCGTTTTGCGCTGGACGGACTGGCGGGTATACCGCTGCTCGCATCGCCCTCTGTGGGGGATGCACTGGTCCCTTGACTGGCCCTGCCACGCCACTTCCTTGGTGACTCGCTCTTTGACCTTGCTGACTCGGCAAAACGCAGGTCCTTCAGAGCTTCTCGCCGCTGCTTCTCCTTATGCTGCAGCACACGGATCTGTGTCCGGAAGCACCAATCGTGGAAGCCAGCAGCCGACCCGTCGTATATGTACGAGCCGCTTTTGGTTTCTGCAGGGCTCAGGTTCTGTGACCAGAGATTGGGCTGGTAACGCAAACCTGCCACGCTCATGGCTTCGAGGATAGAAGGGGCCTTTGCGCCGCGACTATCACTACTCTACCCAACGGACCCCGGACCACAGGCTCAACGGGGGTGAAACACTAGTGGTTGTCCTCACAGCTCCGCTACCAGTTTGAAGCAGGAACTGGATTAGTGAGTGTCCAACCACACAAACGAGCACACTTTTTGGTCTGAGCCCAAGACGTCTGTCGTACAGGGTGCGTTCAGAACTAACACAAAAACTACGCTCGCATGAGGACATGTCAACACGGCGCTTCAAGACAGGGAAATTTCACAAGGGTTTATGTGTTTAGGGTTCAGAGATTCGGGTTTAGAGTTTAGGGTTTAGAAGGTGGTAGGTCGGTAAGAATATTGCGGCTCTGTGGCTTGGGTTTAGTGGTGCTGTTAGGCCGAAGCAGACGTAGAACCTCAACCCCCGCAGCGCCCAGGTATTCCCAAAAACCTAAACACTGCATCCCACATTCCAGCCCTACACTTTCTGGGCCACAAAACACTTAATCCACAGCCATTTTTTCTCTACCGAAGGACTGAAACTCGTCCAGAGTCTCCAAACCTCGCGCCCTAAACTCACGAAATACTGGGTGATGCCCCTATCCACATGCACATCCCCCGTGATTAGGCAGCATCGTGCCTCGATGACATCCTCCAGCGAGCAAAACATAGTTGGCCGCGCGGCGCTTGGAATCGTCACCTCACAAGTGTCGACTGCTTGTGCTTTGGCTGTAAAGTTCAATTGCAAGCTTCATCTGGGTAGTTGTCAAAACTATGGTCCCTTTTTGGGTACCCTAAATATTAGGTGCCGTATTATCTTGGGGACCCAAAAAGGGACCAAAACTTTGACAACCACCCATCTAGAGATTCGGAATCTGTGCCTTTCGATCTAGGCCTGGCCCCCACACACCCTTGTCCTTTTAGAAATAATAGACAGAGCCCTATACCTATATCCCTTAATAGGAATGATTTAAGAAGGTCTACTAGCCGGTCTGTTTATTCTTTTGGGGGAACCATGAAAAGGACAAGGCTGCCCCCACATGCAGGGCTTGCGGCCGTCTGGTGCCACAAAGGTTTGTCAAAGGGGAAAAGGAGGGACCCTTACTGGGGACCCCTACCCTATAATGGGCTATACAATGGGTATATAATCGCTATATTAAGGGTATAAACCAACGGGTCCTTATTAAGGGTCCCTCCTTTTACCCTTGGAGTTTGGAGCTTGGAAGAGCCCAAATCTAGAAGCACGCCCCATGATGCGAGCCGCCAGTTTCTGCAAGTAGCTCGTAAAGCAGTGTCGCCCACTTCATCCACCATTTGAGCCGCTAAGACCCATTTGACGATTAAGGATTCAAGTGGTTGTCCTCCTCGAAAACCAGAAGATGTCACCTACCCAATGCCCCAGCAGCTCTGTTGTATACCAATCGTTCCGGGCCGCAGGACGAAGGGTGCGTGAGGCCGAGACCCTACATCCCAAAGGCCCAAATCGCAACAGTAACAGTAACAGTAAACTACTGTTACTATTACTAATAGCAATAGCCCAGCAGCGATAGTAATAGATCGATAACAGTACTAGTAATTGAGAGTAGTGATTAAAAAGCATATATGACAATAACACCAATCATCATCGTAGTAGTGCTAATGGTACTAATGATCATACTAATTTACCCAATCCCTAAACGGTGCCGCTCACCTGCCTGCCGTCTCAAGGCATCCAGGCACAGAGCCGGATCGGGAGAGATCACGGCCTCCCGGGTAGTTCAAGGCTTTCCGAGGTTAAGGGGTCTTGCCAGGGTTTATGAGGCTTTAGGTGGTTTAGGTCTTATCGGGGTTTTGTGGGGGTTTAGGGTCTGGGTCTTATCAGGGTTTTATACTTAAGGGTTTCTTTAGGGTTTAGGGTTTAGGAACCTTAAAGGAACCCTAGTCTAGAACCCTTAAAGAAGCCTTTAGAGGTTCTACACGGGCTTTATCAGGGCAAGGCCTGGCAGGCGTTCAGGGCTTTTTGTGGGTTCTGTTGGGCCTTCAACGGGCTTTCCTTTGTTTGGGGCTGCCGGGCTTGCTGTTGAGGCTTCGGGGCTCTGGGTGTCTACCTAAAAGATCATGGGACTTAGTAACCAGGGTTATAATTACGGTAACTAGACTTATAACTACTTATAACCCCGCTTAAGGTACTCATAACCATACTTACTAAGTCCCATGACCCTTCAAGTAGGGTCTAGAGTGTTGGCATCGATGTAGAGTATAACTCCACAACAACCCCCTTCACTCCACGTGTCAGGCGAAATCGCTGTCCGCAGTTGAGTTGAACGGGAGATTGGGTTTCCGTATTCGGGATAGGTAGAATTAGTTTTCTGACAAGTTATACTGGGACCATTTAGGGGTCTCGGCTTCCAACACAAGCTCTACATGGGTGGTTGTCAAAATGATGGTCCCTTTTTGGGTACCCTTAATAATCAGTGCCGTATTATGATAATGAGCCAGAGCCAAAAAGGGACCCTAATTTTGACAACCACCCACATGATACTTCGGAAGGGTGTCAGAGGCTTCTACACGCGGCAAGCAGCCTCTAGACACGTTCTCTTTTCTACGGCTCCTGAAGTGCCCATAATGAGGAAGACACCATAATTCCCATGGTTTAGGGTCCTTAAGGTAAGGCAGGATTTATATCATCAACCCTATGACTCGTCTCTTGAGCCTGCACAAAGAGAGGTCGGACTTGGGGGACCATGGAGCGAGGGGTATCAAAGCAAAGTCTAGTAGGAGGTGCTTCTAAAGCCTTTGAAATATATTGGTAGGTAAGGCCCTCTTAGTTTCGAGATACTGGGCCATTTCGAAAGGTTTGGGTCCCTAAACCCGAAACCCCAACCCCAATGCTACTGATGAACTGGTAAACAGTCAGGGATACTTAAAGGATTATGGGACTCAGTAACTGAAGTTATAATTAAGGGTAACTGTACTTAGAAAGACTTATAACGCCACTTACGGTACTTGTAGCCTTATTTACTAAGTCCCATGATCCTTCAAGTGGGCAGCTTGTTGACGGCCAGGACAACCTGGTCTAAGCTACTGCCTGAGCCTACTATAGGGGCCTTAACAATTGGAATAAGGGTTACTTTACGTAGAATAAGGAACCCCCGAAAATAGTATAGTCTATTATTGAGGCCCCAATATTAAGCAACCTGCACCTCACGTTTACCAAGTCTCCAACATTCAATCTGGGTACGATTTGTAGTTCCTGCGACAGCCGTTCTTTGGTATTCTATGACTAGAACTGCTAGGACAGCCGCCAACACTACAAGTACTGTTCCTGAAGGATCTCATTCTAATGAAACTTGTCAAGACAGGGACGGGGTGTAGTCATCAGTCCTAATGTCGTTTCCAGATTAAGATACCCCCTCAGATTAGACGGGGCCGTCCCGGGCATGTCATGGGCTTAATGAAGAAGTCCATTAGACCCCACCCTAATAGTACCGGAGCTCGCCTAAACCCCCCCCGATTAGACGGGGCCATCCCCGAAAATCCCCGAAGTAAGGATTTAGGGGATTTAGAGGCTTATGACTTAACCCTAGACCCCAAACCCTGAACCCTAAACCGTAAAGAACTCATGATGGCAGACTTTTCCTCATTTGACCAGCAGGCCCTTGGCTTTGACCTAGAAAGCCCGAAGCTTTGAGATGGAAGGGTCAGAGATCCCTGGCCTTGGGATCCCTGGGATTTCGGTGATATCTTCTGCTGCCAGAAACAGGTGGTTCCCTAATTAAACCGTATATAAAAAGAGTAGGTTTGTCAAGTTTTCCAAGGCTACCCCTTTGCAGGCCCCGACCCCCCCCGAATAGCAGGAAACCCCCCCCGATTAACAGGGTCCGGCCCGGGACCAGGGATTTGCAGGCCCTTGGCTTTGACCTAGAAAGCCCGAAGCTTTGAGATGGAAGGGTCAGAGATCCCTGGCCTTGGGATCCCTGGGATTTCGGTGATATCTTCTGCTGCCAGAAACAGGTGGTTCCCTAATTAAACCGTATATAAAAAGAGTAGGTTTGTCAAGTTTTCCAAGGCTACCCCTTTGCAGGCCCCGACCCCCCCCGAATAGCAGGAAACCCCCCCCGATTAACAGGGTCCGGCCCGGGACCAGGGATTTGCAGGCCCTTGGCTTTGACCTAGAAAGCCCGAAGCTTTGAGATGGAAGGGTCAGAGATCCCTGGCCTGGGGATCCCTGGGATTTCGGTGATATCTTCTGCTGCCAGAAACAGGTGGTTCCCTAATTAAACCGTATATAAAAAGAGTAGGTTTGTCAAGTTTTCCAAGGCTACCCCTTTGCAGGCCCCGACCCCCCCCGAATAGCAGGAAACCCCCCCGATTAACAGGGTCCGGCCCGGGACCAGGGATTTGCAGGCCCTTGGCTTTGACCTAGAAAGCCCGAAGCTTTGAGATGGAAGGGTCAGAGATCCCTGGCCTGTGGATCCCTGGGATTTCGGTGATATCTTCTGCTGCCAGAAACAGGTGGTTCCCTAATTAAACCGTATATAAGAAGAGTAGGTTTGTCAAGTTTTCCAAGGCTACCCCTTTGCAGGCCCCGACCCCCCCCGAATAGCAGGAAACCCCCCCCGATTAACAGGGTCCGGCCCGGGACCAGGGATTTGCAGGCCCTTGGCTTTGACCTAGAAAGCCCGAAGCTTTGAGATGGAAGGGTCAGAGATCCCTGGCCTGGGGATCTACTATTATACTACTATAATACTACTATACTACTGTACTACTACTGTACTACTGTACTACTGTACTACTACTATACTACTGTAATACTACTATACTACTGTACTACTACTATACTACTGTACTACTACTATACTACTGTACTACTACTATACTACTGTACTCCTATTGTACGACTGCAATACTTTACTAAGTACTCTCTATCTACTTACTACTATACTTAATAATTAACCCCATCCCCACATAATCGGGGGGGGCGGGAAAAACTTGAACCCATGAACAAGTTCAAGCGGGCTAACCTTGACAGCGGGGGGGGGGGGTTTGTTAATCTGGATCCAACATTAACCTTTGTCATTGTTGTGGAGTGAAGCTGTCTGAGCGCCGCACCAAGTGGCAGGTGCCGCCCTGGAACCTACCGCAAATCGAACAGAATACGGGCAAAAAAAACTTGTTTTAGCTTGGGGCGTGGGGGCGGGGTGATTTTTGTTACCATTGTACCATCAATATACGTATTCGAGAAGTGCTAGGAGCTGATCTTCCTCGCTGGGGGTGATCTTCCTTATTCCGCAGGCCAACTACATTGTAAGATAGTCCTGCTTCATACATGGTGGAAACAGAAAAGTTGGTCCATTATAACTTACGACGACGATCACTATTACTTGTACCACCAGCTGCGCCACCTTGAACAGTACTGCTGCCACGACGAATTCGACTACTACGACGACCAGGACGACTCGACTGGAATGTGCGTAGGTAAATCGTTTTAGGATCCGTGTTGTCTGCATCTGCAAAAATTGCTGTCTCAATGATGCCTCCATGCGTACAAGCACTTGGATAAGTACGTCCATGTTGATGTATAGATGGATCCATGTGCGGCTGCGTGTGTGTGTGTGTGTGTGCATGTATTATGTACATATGTAAGTACGGATAATATGCATGCATGCATGCATGCATGCATGCATGTTCCACACCATGTGCTGCAAAACACACTGCCTACAATTACATCACAACTTCATGTGTTGCAAGTCCGCAAATTGGCTCCCACATCAGCCCGATCCCTCTGCAACATGACCGATGAATCAAGACTCGACCTTCCATCCACGAAGCTTGGAACCATGATCCAACTCTCCGGCATTCACCATAGGAGAGAGAGAGCGAGAGAGAGCTACTACGATGGCCCTGACAAGTAAACCCGAAATCCTGCCACTTCAAAGCCTAACACACACAAGCCCGAATCTCCAAACTCCCAACACCTAAATCACGAAGCCCTCAACCCCAAACTTCCGAAATCACTTCTGGACGTTACACAAAACATGCACCTTAAACCCTAGTGTAAGCCGGCTCAACCCATAAAGCACAAACACACACACACACACACCCGCACACAGACACACACACATGCTGACCGGTCATCCTTTCGATGGATGCCGTTTGCGACACTTGCGGTGTCAAAGGTCACAGCTACAGCTACATATCGCAGGTACGCTTTCACACCTACCATCGGAGGTCTTCGTTGGCTACAGCTCCGATGGTAAGCCTGTGGCCCCCTGCTGTAAACAGATCTACTTCCTTCGGTACAGGATTTGCACACACACGCAACCGGTAGAACCGGTAACATCAGCCAACACCACAACCCCTACACGCACAACAGAGACGACGACGAACGAACGGCAGCAACACTGCAACACGACGACGACGACGACGACGACGACTGGCCGAAAAACAACCAATACCACAACCCCTACACGCACAACAGAGACGATGACGAACGACCGGCAGCAACCCAGCAACACGACGACGACGACGACTGACCGAAAAACAGCAGCAATACAACCCCTACACGCACAACAGAGACGACGACCACGGAACAGCAGCAACACCGTAACACGACGACGACGACGACGACTGGCCGAAAAACAGCTGCAAAACAACATCTACTCCTGAGCTCCTGGACCTGGGTTCTTTCAAGGAGCTGTCCAGCCGAGGAAAGGTAACTCCAGTGTGAAACAAGGGAAATCGGGGCCTGATTCGTGTGGGCCCGTTGGATCTCGAGGCTCATATTCCAAGGTAAGACAGGGTGTTCCAAGGAGGCGCCCCCGCAGACCGGGAGTCTGACAGCGCTTTGGCAGAATTACTGTCGGGAAGCACACTTGCTGAACTACACTTGCTGTCTCAAAGGTCACAGCTACATATCGCAGGTACGTTTTCACACCTACCATCGGAGCTTCGGTACAGGATTTGCACACACACACACACACGCACATACATGCACACGTTTACGTGCAAACGCAGTTGAGATCCCTGCTTGTTCAGCGTCGACAGGAGGTTGTCATCCGGATGCAGAACCACCGGCCGCTTCACGGCATGCATCAGGCTGCCCTCGGCGAATGCTCATCTTTTGCAAATAAAAACGGGCCTGAAGGATGGTTCTGGGCCCACTATGCTATAATTCTAGTGGGGAACCTCCAACATCGAATAGGTAACGTAACTATGAAGGCCCCTATACTACAGTTTGAGGTGTATCGGAAATTGTGATGGTTTGAGGTTCTGCTTTCGGGGTGTAGGTTGATTTAAAGGCTTGCAGGTTGGCCTCAAAGGTCCAGAAAGGTCACGACGGCTTTCGTCTAGTTTGTTACAGCACTCTCCCTAAACCCGAAGCCCTAAACCCAAAATCCTAGTCCAATTCGTTATATCCAAAGCATGCGCCGCCCTTGAGATTGACAAGGTATAGGGGTTAGGTTGTTGGGTTTAGGTATCGGATTCGGGCTTCATATTTCGGTTTTAACTTGGGCTTCGGATTGTGGGACTGGTGTTTTGGGCTAAGAACCTAAGATAGCACGCATCAGACTAATTGTTCGGGGCAATATCTTGAAATCAAGTAGGTTTCAGCCGTTCAGGTTATGTATTTTTGGTACCGAACAACACGGACCTACGCAAGCTAAACGGGAGCAACCACCAGGAATGGGAGCTTCAGACAACACGGGGTCCTCAGACTGGAGATCCCTTCATGTCGTGTCTGCTCTAAACCCTCAGCCCCAATTTGGGGCTGAGGGGCAAACTGCTACAGTAAACCCAATAAAGTTGGAAACCAGATTAAGGCCAAATGGTGCTGGGATTCCCTATACATCACTCTTAAGGATTGAGGCTATTGGGTTTCCAACTTTTGGGCTTCTACTGTAAACCCTGAAATCCTAAAGCCTTAAACTGAGAGGCTCTTTCTTGCCTGAAACTCTCAAATGGGGTTTCCGAAAATAGGGGACCCTAATATGGTACCCTAAAGGACCCCAAATAAGGTACCCTTTTCTTGCCTGAAACTCTCAAAAGCCCCGAGCCCACTTGCTCCTGTCATGCCGAGATGCTATTCGGTACTTGGACTCGGCACCTCGCAGGAAAGTGTTGATGTAGGTCTCAGGCTTTAGGCTTTAAGGTTGGAACCGGGTTTAGGTTAGCAGCGCTTAGGGGTGTATGGATTCGGAGGTCTAAGTTCTGCTCCCACTCACCCTCGCTGCCCGCAGCTAGGGTTTAGGGTTTGGCGCTGAAACCCTAACCCCTAAACCCCTAAACCCTAAACCCTGAACCCCAAACCCCTAAACCCCTAAACCCTGAACCCCAAACCCCTAAACCCTGAACCCCAAACCCCCAAACCCTAAACCCTGAACCCCAAACCCCTAAACCCTGAACCCCTAAACCCCTAAACCCCTAAACCCTAAACCCTGAACCCCAAACCCCTAAACCCTGAATCCCAAACCCCCAAACCCTAAACCCTGAACCCCAAACCCCTAAACCCCCAAACCCTAAACCAGGCTTTGAAGCTCTAGAGTTGCTCAAGCCCCGAACTCTCAACCCTGTCCCGAAGCCTGACCGAGGAACTCTAGACCTCAACAAGAAGAGGGTCTAATGCCTGCGCAGACAGGCGAAACCCCAAACTCTAATGTAGGGGCCTGAATAGTGACCTATACTATTTTGGGTGGCCCCTTACTATGACTGTAGTAGTATAATGGGCCCCAAAAGCCTATTCTAGCCATTAAGGCCCTATATTAGACCCCGAGAACCCGCAAACAGCAAATCCGAGATCCTGGACCCTGAGCTTTAAATTCCTCTGAGAAGCCTAACTCTAACTTAGGCAGGCTTTACGAGCTACCTTAAGCCGGAATAACCTGCCTTTTTAAGGACAGATGTATAGAAATCATAATAAGGAACCCTAAAAAGGTAGGTTATTCAGGGTTAAGGTAGGGTCTATATAGGATTCAGCAAGCTACAGAATCGAAACCACACGAGCTTCCCGGGCTGCCTTGAGATCCGCCAGGAAAGCTGATCCCCAGTAACTTCTTCACGAGCACCACACCTGGGCTGCAGGGAAAGGCTGCGGCTCTTCAGTTGTAGCATTCAGGACGCATGTAGGCAACAGGGTGCAGGTGTTCTGAACCCAATATTCGATCCCATACACCTGGGCCCCCAAACCTTGCAACTTGTGCTGCAAGGGCAGGCGTTGATGAAGTTCCATCCAGTGCCGAGGCTGGAGCCCACGATGTCATCCCGCTGTTCTGGATGTGCTGGGTCGTTTCTATAGACGAAGAGCCTGGCACTGCTGCTTGGAGGATCATGGGACTTAGTAAGTAGGTTGTAATTGGGGTTATAAGTCCCCTAAGTGGGGTTATCCTAATTATAACCTACTTATAACCTTACTTACTAAGTCCCATGAGCGTTCAAGTAGACCCTAAACCCTAAACCCTATAGATCCCTTTAAGGAACCCTATAGATCCCTATAAGGACTCCTTAAAGGTACTAAGTCCCAAGAGCCTGGCGCTGCGGGGCTCGGGCAAAGGCTCGGGGCTCGGGGCTCCAGGTCTCTGAGGAGTGAAGGGCAATGGACTTTCATAGGGATCCTTAGGGGTGTAGGGGGGAGGGGTGTAGGGGACTATATTTCCTTAAATAGGCCTTATTAGTCCATATTATGGACTTTCAAGCTCAGATCACGGTTTAAGGGTTAAGGGGCTTAGGGTTAATGAGTTAAAGGGTTTAGGGGTTTAGGGTTAAAGGGTTTAGGGTTAATGAGTTTAGGGTTTAGGGGTTTTAGGGTTAAAAGGTTTAGGGTTAATGAGTTTAGGGTTTAGGGCTTAAGGGTTAAAGGGTTTAGGGTTAATGAGTTTAGGCTTTAGGGGTTTAGGGTTAAAGGGTTTAGGGTTAATGAGTTTAGGGTTTAGGGTTTAAGGGTTAAAGGGTTTAAGGTTAATGAGTTTAGGGTTTAGGGTTTAAGGGTTAAAGGGCTTAGGGTTAATGAGTTTAGGGTTTAGGGTTTAAGGGTTAAAGGGCTTAGGGTTAATGAGTTTAGGGTTTAGGGTTTAAGGGTTAAAGGGCTTAGGGTTAATGAGTTCAGGGTTTAGGGCTTAAGGGTTAAAGGGTTTAGGGTTAATGAGTTTAGGCTTTAGGGGTTTAGGGTTAAAGGGTTTAGGGTTAATGAGTTTAGGCTTTAGGGTTTAAGGGTTAAAGGGCTTAGGGTTAATGAGTTTAGGCTTTAGGGGTTTAGGGTTAAAGGGTTTAGGGTTAATGAGTTCAGGGTTTAGGGGTTTAGGGTTAAAGGGGTTAGGGTTACGAGTTAAAGGGTTTAGGGTTTATTAGTATTAGGGTAGTAAGCGCAACAAGAATTAAAATAGTCATGAAGATCATGACTTCGAGCAGAAGGATCCGGTCACCACGATGCCCCTAGACCGAGAACCTAAACCCCAAAAGCTAGACTCGCTAGACCTTTCAATCCATTGGGAAAGCAAGCTCCTGTTACCCCTCATTACGTTTTTGCGGTCTCACTGCCAGGACGGGCACGAACTTCTCATCACCAGATCCGAAGCTTTTTCTGCCCTTTCGGGTGGAGTCAACTCCAGGGTTCAAGGCAAGCGTCTCAGAGGGTTAAAGGGTTTAGGGTTTAGGGTCTAGGGTTTAGAGCTCGCCATCTTGAAGCCCATGAAACTCAATGGGGAGAAGAAAAGGGAAGGTCGAAGTGAATAACGATGCCTGGTACTTACGACAGCGATCACGTATTCAAAGCTCCAGTAAGCATCACCGAATTCACATTACGCCTTGTGGTAGTACTGGACGCAACAGCAAGATCCACAGGCGAAATAACAAAGCAAACACGCGAAGAAGCTTTTAAATGTGCAACAAGATAGAGAACCACGAACTCTGAAGCACAAAACCTAGAGTCTAAATCCCACGCCCTAAACCCTACAACCTATACCCCCAAACCTAACCCCTACAACCTAAACCCGGAAAATTATATATGATGCCCTTGGCATCCCATAGCCCACGCCTCGAATGGCCCCAGTCCATGATCTCCTTGATGCCTCGCAGCTCTGATACATCTCTGCCACATTTGTCACAGGGAAAGGGAGGTTCAAGGAAGTATAGTCCCCGACCCCCTCCCCCCCTACCCCCCTTTAAGGGTCCCTATGAATAGGGCTTCTATGAAGGTTTCAGGGTTCTACAAACGTTTAGGGTTGGTTCGGGTTCTTATTGGCTTGTTTTTCAGGTTTCTAAAAAAGGCTCCATACTACTTCCGTTTGTCATTCCGAGTCCCCAAGTCCTGTGCGCAGGGGTTGTTGGTTTAGGATTTAGGGTTTAGGGTTTAGGGTTCTGTTCAGCGAAATGGCGGGGTTTGCGTGCTTGGAAAGCTTTGCAGGGCCCCTCTTGAGCCCGAAGGTCTCACTGAATTAACAAATTATTGGGGAGGCATTTTGCTGTTCCTACAACAAAAATATATGTATGTATATATATATATACATATCTACATACACAGATAGTTATATAACTACACACACACACTTTCTTCTGATATACCTAAGGCAAACATTAAACATACACAGCACAATTAAATAGTGCGTACGCAGGGAAGGACCCGAATCTCCGCAACACCCACCAGGAGACGGACAGTCTTCTGTGAGAAGTCGGTCCTTGGCAACGGTACAATGCGATCTAAAGGTATTGTCTGGGTGCCATCCAAGAGCAATATACCTTCTGAAAAGTTATCTAGGCTGTTCAGTAACCCACTGGAAAATAGATACTTTTAGGCTTCTTATATAGAATAGGAACCCAGAAACCTGAAAGTAGAAAGTGTACCATTGAACAGCCTGGTTTTGATTGCAGCATGACCATGCTTGTCAATATCCGGGCAAGTCACCATGGTCACAAACACTGAACACAAGACCGGCGACAACAATCACCATGCGGAACACCTATGGTGGCAAAGCTACTTATGATCGATGAGACCTGAAGCGAACCTAGCTGGTGTACTACTAGTAGTATCAACGCAGCTTGAGGGAAAACATGTTCCCTGCGTGTCACACAAGAAGGTATACCTCAATCTGTCAGTCAGCTCTACAGTTAGCATGTCTGGACCTTGACATGAACCGTTCGTGCACTGTGTCATATTGGAGACGACTGAGATTTATTGTGCAGGTGGCCACGCTCTAGACACACTGCCTTTTGCCACCCGACTACCTTTCCTGGGAACAACTCCAAAACGATGGGTCCATCATCGTTTTCTCAGTGAGCCTAGTCAAGGGCCTAGTCAAACACTACCAATTCTGAACCGAAGCGCCATGTCATGAAACCTTAAACTCAAAAACCCCTAACCTCTCTAATCTGAGGAAGACCTCGGGTCTTGCAGAACCCTGATCCCATCCCTTAGCATAATCTATATGGAACCCTTGTAGTGATCCCAACCTTTCATAAAGCCACGCTGCATGAGGAACCATTTTTGCCTTTGGAAGCTCGTGCGCGATGTCCTGCGCCTTCCGAAGCGTGTCATTCAGGACTTTCCATTTGTTCGCAAGAGTTCCGTAAGGGCTCTGCAGAGAGATAATCAAGTTGTAAGGGCTCTACAAGAGTTCTGTACGGGTTCGTAACAAACATAGTCGTGATACAAGCTGTATAAGCTGTACAGATTCTGAAAGAGCTCTATGAGGTTTTCAGGTCCGGGATCTTTGGAATCGTAGGCTTTATGGGGCATGATTCAGGATTTTGCAGGCTTCATGGTTTCTTGTTAGAGGCGGGAAGGGGGTGCGTAGGGCTTCGGGGTTCAGGCTTCAGGGTGTGGGGATTTACGGCTGAAGCATAGGGCTTACGCAAAGATACGACTGACCCTCAACCCTAAGGTAACTATGTTAGGAGTTGCGGGTCTAGCAGTCTAAATTTTTAGGAGTTTGGACTAGAGGAGCGCGTTTTGCATTTGGGATTACAAAGGAAGGTGCTGGGGTGAGGCTGGGGGCGAACAAAAAATCAATAGCAGTCGCTGCGTGGTGGGTTGAAGTGTAGGAGCTCGGGGTTCTCCAAGGAACGTCAAAGTAGAGTGCAGGAGCTTAAATAGTAGGATCCTTATGATAAGGATCCCGAAATAAGGTACCCCTAAATTTCGGAAACTAAAAACCCTAAATAGGGGGTTCGGGTTTAAGCGTTGGGAGTTTGCCCTTCGCAGATGGGAACGGGCTTACGACTTAGCCTCAAGTGCACCACGTACTCTGTGGCGGTGTCGGGTCCAGAGAAATCTTACGAACATGGACACCCAGACTCACACATGTAATGTAAGGGTGTCTTGTTCAGGATTCCGGATCCGCCTGCATGTTGATGGTTTGTTTGACGACCTACCGACATGCACACCCAAACCCCCATGATTAACAGCCCTGAGCCGTGAAACTTCAGAGCCCACACACTCCTCATCTCATGCAACCCCAACTCTGAACCCTCCTGACTTGGCTAAACCATAAACCCTAAAAGCTCTAAACCCTTACACCTAAACCCGAAACTCTCCCACCCTGCAGCCTTCTTGTGGTGCATTTCCAAAACACCCTGCAGCATGTTTGCCTGGACACGCGGGGCATCTCAGACTGCAGCGAGTGTCCATCCCGTCTGACCCAGGGTTCCAGGATAGTAATATGGGAGTTTCCAAAAATAGGGGACCCTAATAATATAGTACCCTAAATAGTAGGATCCTTATCATAAGGACCCCAAAATAAGCTACCCCCCCGCCCCCCAATTTTCGGAAACTCCCATATAGGGGCCTTAAGAATTAGAATAAGTGGTATATTATACTTATTTCTTGACTCGGGCCTGCCAGTACGACGCTTTCTGTAGATTTAATAATAAGGAACCCTCCAAAATGGTATAGGTAATTATGAAAGCCCCTATAGTAGTACACCGGGCTTACTGTTCGGCGCTCTTTTTAACTCAGTTTAAGATGCCGGGACGTTAGGATTTAAGGTTTGGGAACTTATAAATAGAAGGTTCAGGGCTTAGGGGTTGGGAATCCTCACAGAAGCACATCAACGGCTTGAGCTTTTGAAGGTTCTCAAGTTGGCACTATACTACTATTGTCGAGATTGAGTGCGTTGGTTGAGGGGGAGTGGCTGGTGTGGATAGGTGTACCGGAGCCTTGCTGTTTCCCGGTGTCACAAGACTTCATTCAACACCTGACCTGACAGCATTTCACATGCTGAGACAGGGGGAAATTGACAAATCCAGCTTTTCATGCCGCGCAATTGCATCGATGCTGAGATCAATGCCGTGATAGTTGCATTGCATCCTACCTATATTGTGGGACCACGCTCTCTGGTTTCGCATGCCCCGTATCATCCCGCGAGGGCTTCGCAAGCAGCGGCGTAGACTGCTGCTGTAGCTTTCGTCTGGCGTCACATCGCTCAATCTTCCTTCCTTGTAGCTTCACAAAAGTTCTAAGTCGCAACCGACACTGCCCGTCGCAAAGCAGCTGCCGACGCATCACTAAGTCGCTGTTTTGAGGACGGGGAACCCCAATATAGCACCCTAAATAGTAGTAGGATCCTTATTATAAGGACTCCAAAAGAAGGTACCCCCTATTTTCGAAGACGGGGTTGCTTCGGCCGTCCTTGGTGGTGGTCTGCTGCAACCTCAACCCTGGCCTGGGTAAAGCTCATGGGCGAAGCCTGTCCCACTAATACGGCTGATGATATAAATCCTGCATTACCTTAAGGACTCTAAACTATGGGAATAATGGTAGATTCCTTATTATGGGTAATGCAGGATTTAGATCATCAACAGTAGTACAAAAATCAGCACCACAGTGTTCCGGAAATAACACCCTAAACCCCAACACCCTAAACCCTAACACCCTCAACTAACTAAACCCTGACACCTTAAACTAAACCCTAACACCGCAACTAAACCCTAGCACCTTAAACTAAACCCCAACACCCTAACACCCTCAAAACAGGGACCCCTTTGTCTCACAGCGTCGCCTCGTCGATCTCGAGGCTGCTGTCTTGAGTGTTAATTGTCCTGGAAGAATTTGAGAGTGTCCGAAAATTTTGGGACACTTTAAAGGGATCCATAAGCGTTCCCTTAAGGGTTCCAATAAGGGATTTATAAGGTTTAGGGTTTGGGAGTTTCCGAAAACTAGGGGAACCTCATTTTTGGATCCTTATAAGGATCCTACCTTTCAGGGTGCTATATTCAGGTCCCCGATTTTCGGAAACTCCCATTCCGTGGATTCTGGGTTTTAGGGGCCGGTATCCCTTGTTGGGGGGTCCTCATGGTAAGGATGCTGCTATTTGTGTCCTATCTAATGAGGTTCTCATATTCTGAAACTGCCATGTCGCAAAATGAGGTAACATTTACGCCACTGATGGCTATAGATTCGGAAGAATTCGCAAGGTCTGAGCTTTTCGGGATAAACCCTGACCTGAGGGTTTGGGATTTGGGGCGCAGGTGCAGCCAGCGTCCTGATTAGCGCCTTGATCTGCGCGCGGGAGTAAGGATCATGCGAGTGTCCAAGAACCTGAAAGAGGAACGAGTTCACAGGGATTTAGGGCTTGAGGGCTTTGTGCTTAGCGGCTTTGAGGCACCCACCCCTGAATAGCAAATCAAACCTCAAGAAAGCATAGGGTTCATCAATCGCTAGGGCGGATCTGCAACAGATTCCTCGTGCCTCGGAATCCCAAACCTTGCTTTCTCACTCTCTTACTCACTCTGAGCCTTGTCCAACATCAGGCTTATCGGCCAGACGATGAAGACCTCGGGGTCCAGCATAAGCTGTGTTGCCACAACAATTCGAATGATCGTACTCACGAGTTGCAAGAGTACCAGCATTCCGAGTCACATACGTAACAGAGGCAACAGTAACCGTAGCAAGCATCTTCATATTCCTACATGAAGAAGCACGATACCCCAGCATTCGGGGTGCGACCCTAAACCCTAAAGCCGGTTTCGGACGAGAGCCTGTTGGGTGTACCCAAAGGGCAAAACCAAAAGGCTTGCTATGGAAGGGCTCTGCAGGGGTTACTAGAAGGATTACTTACTGCAAGGGTTACTTGCTGTAAGGGTTCTTACGCAAAGGCCGGAATGATCAGAACAGGGTGAGGGGTTATATGATAATATGAGCAGACTATGGGACTATAGCAGGTTCTTGGGAATTATTCTGCCCTCCATGTTCAGCATTGAATGTATGCACTTCCACAGAAAGTATACAAGTCTCTTGGACAAGAGCCCAAGGTAAGAGCAAACCTCGGCCGTTTTGGATCGGTTTCCAGTCGATCCTGCAACCCGAACGCCACAAACATGTCCTATTTTGACTTGTCGGAGTAGTAGAAGCATTGTTCTTACAAGCAAAAAGCCGGTACCGGCACATTCGGCTAAGCGCTGCACCGGGCGCAGCACCATACCATGTAGACTCCAGGCTCTAAAGCCTGTACCCTTATCCTGCATCCCCGTCGAAACGCCTGTTAACGAACTCTCCTAACTGGGCGCGCCGCGAAGATGCGCTTGGCAAAACCTACGAGCCTCGCACCAGGGAATTGTCGAAAGCAAGGGAGTTTCTCCACGCGGGAGCTTCCGCGACTAAACCCATAGATCCTAAACCCCCAAACTCAAGAACCTAAACCCAAAGCCTTGAAACCTAACTCACATACAGTAAGTATGCGAAGAGAAAGGGGATCGTCGATTACAACTCCTTGGACTTGGAAGGTTTCGGCGCCGAGTGCCTTTCTAGGAGGCATCAGTATTCAGAGTTTTAGGGCTCCGGAATACAATACAATCTAACATGGTTTAATGGAGTCTACTGATTTTGAAGTATATATAACAAAGTATAGCAATGTAAAACACAATACACTACTTGACCACAAGGGGTCCGGGTACGTTGTATTACTGTGGCCTGAAAGCGGCTCTTGTACTGGTACTTTGGTGTCAAAGTCTATACTTCCCTACCAAGGTAGGCTTTGCGGGAGAAGGTGCAGTTAAGGGTATAGGGGTTAGCAGACGTGTCCTGACCACGCCCGGCTGCAAAAGCCGAAAACTCGCCTTGCATTAATACCGTTTTGTATGTTTGAATATACAAGCCTCTGGCGACGCGCACACAAACACACACCAGCACAAAAAACAGAAACAGATATGATCACGGGAAGAAGAATATCAATGTCGTCGTTACCGGCAACTTCATGTTGGTGTAGATCCCATATATCTACATATAGGTATAGGGGAACAGGTAACGGCTGCACCAACAAGAGGTCCAACGAAGTGGAACGAAGTCTGGGACAGCTACCTGTTTGGGGTGCTCGGTGTCCGGAATGCTTCCAATTCTGAAGCTTACGCCCAGCTCTGAAAGGCCATCAGAATTGGGCTTGGTTGGGGGTTGGGGGGGGAGATGTTCTACGACTCCATATATCTAAGGACAAAGGGGACACTTTTTCCAGATATTTTGACCTTAAACCCTGGGCCAACTACTAGTACGAATTGCTCAGACCCCTCTTACATGGAAGTGACAGACACGGCGGCATTGGGACCATCTTACCGTCAACCAAGGGCTTGGGCAGTCTAGTTTTAGCGACTAGCCCCTGAACTCCGAACAAGAACCTAAACCCTGAACCCGATCAAATCCTAAAGCCAAGACAATAATTCCGGCAAGCATCGGGGACAGCGCTGCCGCCAACGACAGCTGCCGTGGCCTTTGCCAGAAACTCCAATATCCCTTAATTAAGGAATATTCCTTAAATTATAGTAAGGATCCTACTATATTTTACGGAATGTTCCTTAATTAAGGGATATTGGAGTCTCTGGGCTGAGGGAGCGAGGCAGACCAGAGCTTGCCAATCTAGCCAACGACTTTGACATGGCATTCTAAACTTGAAGCCGGGTTTAGGGTTTAGGGTTAAATTTTACACTTGAAGCCTCACCCCCAAATAGCAAGAAACTCCCAGCCCTAAACCTTGAATTCAAGTCTTGGTCTCAATCCTGCAGCATACTGCATGGACTCGTAATCTCGAAATGTCGCAGATGCTTGAGGGAACCTGAGGATTCACAGCTTAGGATGCAGGACTTCAGACTTCGTGGCTGATTCCTGGCTTGGGGCACTGGGTTCCCGGGTTTGGGGTTTTAGGGGTTTAGGGTTTAGGGGTTTAGGGGTTTAGGAGTGTAGGGGTTTAGGGGTTTAGGGTTTAGGGGTTTAGGGTTCGAGGTCCAAGCAAGGTGACACCTGGGATTCTTGGTTGGGCAGAGAGTGTATGAGCCGGATAGCCCCAAAGTAGAGTACAGGTGTACTTCCACCCTCCACGCCTCGCCCAAACACTCAGGAAGCCCCCACAAAGCCCCGAACTCCTACCTTGGGGTTTAGGGTTTAGGGATTAGGGTTTATAGGGATTAAGGATTAGGTTTAGGGATTAGGGTTTGGGGCTCCGAAGTCCCACAAAACTCGCATCGAGCCTAACCCCTGGCAAGGGCTTCGGGGAATAGCCTTGCTTAGAGGATCATGGGACTTAGTAAGTAGGTTAGAATTGGGGTTATAAGTCCCCTAAGTGGGGTTATCCTAAGTATAACCTATACTTATAACCTTACTTACTAAGTCCCATGAGCCTTTAAGTGGGCTTTAAGGCAAGGAAGCCCTGCCCTGAAGTCCCAAGCCCTAGCGATCGACTGTAGCGGGGTTTTATCATAGGGTCATAGGGACTTTTTAGGGATTTTAGGGGGGAGGGGGGTATTATACTACATATACTTCCTGAAATAGGGCCTTATTAGAGGTATTAAGGCCCCCGCCCCCGCCCCGTAAGGGTCCTGATGAGTTTAGGGGCCCTAAACACCTCGAACCCCCAAATGCACAGAGCTTCGGCCAAACTGACAGCTCGGCCAAAGTCTTATATCCGAAAGCCTGGCGACTATAGCTTAGACACTCGCATGACTGATGGAACCTTGGTTGTGTAACCAGTAAGTGAAGACACAAATAATCAAACCAGCACTGCGAACATACACATCCACGCAACCTGGAAAGAAGTGGCAAGTGTATTCTGGTATAAACATGGAAATGATGCGCTGCGCATACCTCGGTTCCTAACGGCGCATTTGTAACATAAACAAATGCAACAACATCGTCTGCCTCCTGGATGCTTCGGAGGATGCTGAGTCCAAGACCCAGTAAACACTGCAGACGGGATGATCTCCCCAAAGAACAGCACGACTGTGACCTGTGCAAAACGAGGGCAAAGGACAGGTTTAGGGACTTGAGGCTGAGGGTTTCAGGTCAAGGCAAGGTGTGGTTACAACGTTTGCCAGCATTTAGGACCATTTAGGAACTGTACTTCAAGAAAGGCTGCCAATCATAGCTGAATCATAACAGTAGCCGGAACGAATAGCCGTGCTATGACGACTACTGCACTACTGCTGGCAGCCTGGTTGGGTTGCACAGTTCGCGTGCACCATCCTCTGATTTTTAGAGGGCATAAGGCTTTGATCTTCCCGGCCAGAGCCAGGGCAACCTGAAACCCGATTCCAAGCGTCGCGCAGAGAGGAGGCAGGCCATCCAGGAAGGAACGAGCCTCAGCTTCTCGACTTGGGAGGTGATGCCAGAGGATGCTGCGGCATGGAAAGGGGGGAACACTTGACCATAAACTTACCTTCGGTTTTTTAGGGAATCAAGAATGGTAGTAATAGTAGTTATAATTGTACCCCATACCTCCATTCCCTACTAACCAAAGGCAAGTAAAGCCCTCGACAGAGGCTTCTACGTGACCGATGCAGTGAACAATTAGAAGCCAGGCGGATTGGTCAGTTGACCCTGTAGGACGAGAGCTGTTATCCATGTCAGCTAGCCATGCACTAATTGTGTGGACCTACGCCGATGAGGTGTTGAAAGAGGACAGAAAACGCAGGAGGAGGGCGATGAGGAAAAGCAGAGGAGGAGGCCGATAAGATGACGACGGCACTGAGGTTGATCAAAGGACGATGCTTCAATGATGACGATGGTGACGATGACGATGAGTCGATGAATACACATGATTTGATGGTTCGAAGAAGGAGGTCAATATCAAGATCAAAATTATGATCAAGAAGATGATGGTGATGATGGCGATGATGATGATGACGGAGAGGACGAGGACGATGTGCTGGTAGGGTGATGACCCTAGGGACAGTGATCGTCATGTTGGCCTGGCCTGTCGAGGAAAAGTGGCAGCGCTTCATTGGCTGTGGCGTTGAGTAGCAAGAGGGTCACCAGCCTGGGCCCGGGAGTGCTGGCAAGGATTGAGGCAGATTGGTCGCTTGTCCTTCTGGTGGAGAGTCGGTACCTTTCGGGGTACGACGGACCATCTTTGATACCAGAGTGTTACACTGGGACCCCCAGTAACCCGGGAATACAAGGGCTGCTTTTAGGCAAGACTTGAAAGAACTATGAAGGATAGGGACGCTTAGTGGCGTAGGCGGCCTTAATGCCCATAATAAGGACCTCATAAGGCCTACTTAAAGGAAGTATAGTCCCCCACCCCCTCCCTTTTTAAGGGTCCCTATGATTCAAGGATAGTCTGTTCGATTAGGGGTCGAGGCAGCACCAGTGGGGCTCTGAGTAATTGCAAGTATTTATTTCAGCTAAAGCAAGATCTTTTATAACTAAGGTCCAAGCACCGCAGTAGATAAGGAAGGAAATCGCAACTAAAACAATTCTAGCTGCCTTTCCTACGATCCTTACATCCATACTTACAGACGCACACGATCCTCCCTGCGCACGGGGGGCCTCAGCTGGAAATCCGAAAGCTGAGTTTTATCCCTAAACCCGTCAGTCCAAACCTTGCACCCCGAACCCCGACTTGAAAGCCTGGGATCCTGAACCATCATTCGCGATTTGTGGTTCGGGGTCGTAGGTTGCAACATGCAGATTGAGAGCGCTGCACTCATCGTTGAGGTTTCAAAGTGTTCAAGTCACATGCCCAAAACCATAAAGTTTGCCCTAAAGAGTTCGGTTTAGAGAATCAACTCCGAAAGCCCTGGGTTAGACTTTGCGCACCCCTGAAATTTCATGGAGGAAGCCCGGGGCCGTGACAGATAATGCTGGTTCGACGGGTCCACGTTGTGCACCTACGTCGTCTACTTGGAGGATCATGGGACTTAGTAAGTAGGTCATAACTGGGGTTATAAGTCCCCTAAGTGGGGTTATCCTAGTTATCACCTACTTATAACCTTACTTACTAAGTCCCATGAGCCTTTAAGTACGTTTTGGTTGAGCCAGAGAAGATATTTAGGCTTCTGGGATTGCTGGGGTTTTGGGGCCCATGGTACTATATGTATAGTAAGGAACCCCCAAAATAGTGCAGGTAATGATTAAGGCCTCCATATTACGGTGAGCCCAAGGCTCATGCTGAACCGGCTGTGCTTTGAGAGTACTTAAACTTAAATTTAGATTTCTGGGATTCTGGCCTTGTGCAGCAGTGGCCTTTGGCTCATGCTTTCGCATTCGAGGATTTGTGCTCCCGGGGTTGGGCCAAGCGGGAGGTTCTTCTGGTTCTGCTAGGGTTTAGGGCTGGGTGTAGCTAGGATACCCAGTAACCTAAGAACAAAAAGGCCTCTCATTTTGGTATTGGGTAACTTTATAAGGAACCTAGGACTACAAAAAAGGAATAAGGGTACTACTGGGCATCCTAGGTAGCATCATGTCGGAATAAAAGCCCGATAAGCCCTTTAGGCCTTGTGGCCCCAAGCTGCCCTAGGCTGAGCTCCAAGCCCAGTTGGAAGAGGAAGATTGGAAAAATGTCCTCGGCGTTCTTCGTCAGTTCATGGCTGACACAAAGCTGGACTTTGAAGTAACCAGGGAGAAAAAAGTATAGACTTTTATTTCATAATGGTTCCTTTAAGGAACACGTACCCAAAAAAGTATTCAAGTATGGTACTCCAAAACCAAGCAAAGACAGTATAAAGTTGAAGCTGACGGCGACGGTGATGCTGCTGGCAATGGTGACAAGGTTGCTGGTTGATGTCAGATGATGTCAGGGTTGGAAAAGGGCAAGGACTATGAACAAACAAGGTTGGGCATGTGGCGGATGACATATCGGTGGCGACTGCTGGAAATCGAGAACAAGTTGTGTACTGCACGGCGAGATGCAAACACACATTCCTGACGCAATTTTGCGTGAATCTGCGCGCTTGGAGGCCAGAAAGCACAGAAACATAATTCCGAGCTTATCAACCTCCAGACCCCAATTCAATCAATCTTTGGGAACTCTCTGATGTTCCCGTACAACTCGGGCTTCTTGTCCGAGAGGCCCGGAGATCAGAGGCAAGATCCGCTTTGCGCACGATTGGTCATGCTCCTGAGCACCGCAAATCTTTGGCTTTTCAGATGACGATTAAGGGATTCGCATGTCTGAAACCTGTATTTGAGAGAAGTCAGGGGGAGGGTCTGACTCATGCTTCTGGCTCTTCTGAACCTTCGCGAAACGTCCCTGATCTGTCCTTGGCCTTATCGTGTCCAGAAGTGACAGCCGCATGATACTGAGGATGGTGATTGTCGGTGATGCTTATGCCCCGAGCATCTTTCCACGATCACCCACGCCCCTCAACTGTTGCTATATCGACATTGTTGCCGGGCATGAAGTTTTCGACGAACGACTGCCGCGATCCAAGCCTGATTCCAGCACAATCACCTGCTTCCTGGCTCAAAAACTTTGAGGCTGGGAAATCAGAATTTGATACTCGCACCTAGTACAAGTATTTAAATGCCGCAGAGCTACATTGTGCTACATCCTGGCTACGTAACCCCAAGCCAAGCCCAGACCTTCCAAGATCCCTTAATTAAGGAATATCCCTTAAATTAAAGTAGGATCCTTCATATGATTTAAGGTATATTCCTTAATGAAGGGGTTTTGGAAGGTCTGGGAGCTGGGAAAGAAGTAAGCCTCCGGCAAGCTTCTTCTGTGCCACCAACCTCCTGGCGTGACAAGGGACTATCGTAGTGGGTTATGGGACTATTATTGGGGATTATGTAGGGACTACTATAGGGATCCATTCCCACATTCCCTACTAAGCACAGGGCATGCATCGTGCTCAATTGTCGGGTCTTGTCTGACGGTGAAAACATCGATGCCCACGAACCCTAAACCTCTACTGCAAACCCTGAACCCTAAACCCTAAACCCTAAACCCTGAACCCTAAACCCCGAACCCCTCAAACCCTGAACCCCAAACCCTGAAACCCTGGACCCGCACTCAAAGCCTACTTGGAGGATCATGAGACTTAGTAGGTATGGTTATAAGTACCCTAAGTGGGGTTATAAGAAATTATAAGTGTAGATAACAGAGTTACTGGGCTTTTAAGTAACCAGGGAGAAAAAAGTATAAGTAAGAAAAAAAGTATTAAAGTATGGTACTCCAGAGCCCAGGTTATAACCCTAGTTACTAAGTCCCATGATCCCGGCGCCTCCGAGGCGTTAGGCTGGGCCTGGCAGGTCTGTCGAGTACTTCCCAGGACGACTCGCATGGGTTTCGGGGGTATGAAGGTTTTAGGGTTTAGGTTTGGGATTTAGGGTTATGTGTTCATGTTAGAGTTTAGGTTTGTTGGGACTTTGCGGCACATGTACGGCTCGGCTCGGGTTTTCGGGTTTGGGGGAGCGTGCTGCGGCTAGTGGTGTTCATCGTCTTTGGCGTCTCTCCCACTGCGGCTCCAAAGGTCTTTCTCTTTGCGGCAATGTCACGGACATCTGTCTTAAAAGCCGAAAAGGACGATGATGGTGATGATGGCCATATGGCCATGGACATGATAAAGAAAGAGAGTTACTGTGATGCAAGAAAGGGACGGCGAGGCTTCAGCTACGGACGACCTGCCCACACAATTCGCGATGATGACTGTAGGATCATCCTCTACTGTATCATGCTCTGTGACACCATAGTGTACACACTGAACCACGCAGCACGGTAGTAAATACGTTCTAGAGTCTAGAGGCACAGCATCAACATTGCCGCGACACAATCCGTCTGGCTGGTCTGAGGGCAAGGCTCCACCTCTTCTACGAGGTGATTGCACAGCACCTCTAGACATCGATTTGGAGATTTATAAGCCCTAAGCATCTCTAAATGACGGCTATCCCCTCAGCACTGTAGAGATTCCGGTTCAGCGATTGATTGAGTGAACGATTAAGCTTAAGTAATGGGATCTGGTGTCGAGGTGAGTTCGAGCATGGAAACAGCAATCCGACATGGAAGCAGCACAAGGATGAACCCAGGACGAGAAAATGCTTATGTAACGGCAACAACCTTCGTCAGCAACCACAACAAACACAAACACCAAGCAGCAGCAAACAGCAATGAGCCGGTAAGCAAGCAACAAGCACAAACATCAATCGAACAGTACTGGCACCAAAACCACCACCCGTTAAAATCGACACTGATAACGCTCATGACTTCGTGTTCACCATTGAACACTTCTCCTTGGCGCCCAGGCGGCGCCTCTACTCTTGCTCTCGGGGAGAAGCTCCGGAATCGCTGTTGAATTGCTAACAGTCTGACAACCACAGTCAACACAACCATCGATGACAGCAACAGCACCACAGGAGCAACCGCGACAGAAACAGCAACACCACACAGGATGCGCAGCACAATTCCGGCCCAAAGCCAAAACTGAATAACCAACAACAGCAATGACTGCTACGACTACGACGACGACCACCACGACCAGCCTGCCAGAGTTGACGACCTGGAAAATGTATCCTCCCGCCCGAATCTAGTCTGGCGCAAGAGGCTATCAGAGAATAAGTTGACTATGTATATATATATATATATATATATATATATATGCTACCCCCCCCCTCCAGGACCTACCTTGAAGCCTCTTCTTGTACTGTCTAGACGACGTCACGACTCCACTCCGAACAAAACTGTTATATACTGCGTAGTCTTCCCTGTCTACGACGACATTACACCGTTCGAACTAAGACAATACCATGAAGTATTGTCTACTGTCCTCTGTATGCTACGCTATTTCTGATGTTCCTTTTTTGAACCGTGATCTAGAGGGCATACTAAAAGTTATTCTAAATAGTATCTTAAAAAGGTATTCTAGAGGATATTCTGCGAGGTATATTTGAGGATATTTGAGGTATTCTGAGGATATACTCCATAGGCGGTCTTCCGTAAGGATGTTATTCTATAGGTCATTCTATACGGTGTTCTAGAGGGTGTACCATAAGGTATTGTACAAAAAGGCATTCTGCGGCCTATACGTAGGAAGGTATTCTATAGTGTATTTTATTTGAAATTCATTCAGGTGCATAGAGAGGGTATTTTATAAGGTAGTTGGGGTGGTCTTCTTGGTTCCTGATTTCTTCATAGGAATCCATTGCCCAAAAGCTGCAATTCAACTGGAAATTCTCAGATCTTGGGCTCCGCCTGGCTTTCCATATTTAAAGTCCGTACCTATAAGGTACCTTTTAATGTTTTCTATAAAGGATTCTAAAGGGTATCCTAAATGGTACCGTATATGTATTCTATATGGCATACATAAGGTACACAGGATGTAGCAAATAAAGGTGTTCGTCTTCAAATTATCCTACAGTGTATTACACATGGTATTCTATAATGTGTATGTAGGGCAAATCGGTGGAATTGTATAAAAACATGCTATAAGGTAGTTTAGAAGTTGCATTCTATAGGATATGTGTAGCATGTGCTTCAGAAGAGTTTTGTTCTCTGTATGTATCCTTTGCCAAATAAGCATCGATTTTTCAAGGAATTTCTAGATCCTCTATTCCGCAATTCCTTGATATGAATCCGTTGCCAAATAAACCACATTCAACTGGGGAACTCTCAGATCTTGGGTGTACAAGGTGTATAGGGAATACAGAATATTTTATGAGGTACTATCGTATTCTACATGAGTTTATTTACCTTTTTGTAGAAAAGGTATTCTGTAAGGTATTCTACAGGCTGTTCTCCTTTATTCCTCATTTCTTTCATAAATGTCCCTTGCTCAATAAGCTGCATAAAGCTTGGGTTCCTTCTGATTTACCCTAAGTAAATCCTGATCTATACGGTTTCTGTCGGATATCCCAAAGGGGATTCTCAAGAGCATATACAAGGTATAAGGGGGGTATCATTCATAGGGCTCTTATAAGACATTCTGTAAAATTTTCCAGATGGTGTTCTAAAACGCGTGTGTAGGGTTTTGTGGTATCCCAAGCTGTAACGTATAGAAGGTATTCTATATAGGGTGTATATATAGGACAGATTTCTATGCGGTGTTTTATGAGTTACAGGGTAGTCCATAAGGTATATACAAAGCATATACTGCATAAACTGTATATGGTACGACCTGAGTATTTTCTATGAAACTCTGGACGGGATAAGACACTAATCCATACTGAACTTTAAAAATCTTCTTTTACAAGTAGGTTCCTGGTTTCCATCATGGGAACCCGTTACTCAATAAGCTACAACTCAGCTGAACATTCGCAAATCTTCGGCTCCGACTGATGTTCCATATTTGACATCTATCTGTAAAGTATTCTATAGGGTATTCTATTACGGGAGTCTACGAAGTATCCTATAAGATATTCTATGAGGTGCATATTGACAGGCTGTATAATACCTGGTGCCCTAAATTTTTACAAGCGAGGGGCGCGCCGACATGATCACAAGCATAGGGGGGAGTTAGGAGTACAGATGCGATCAAACTGTCAAGCACAGCAATCCGTTCGCCAATCTCCACTGCAGGTTTAGGGCCCTACGGTTTAGGGCGCCTGGGGTTTAGGGCTCTACGGTTTAGGACCCCTTGGGTTTAGGGCCCTACGGTTTAGGGCGCCTCGGGGTTTAGGGCTCTGCGGTTTGAGGCCCCTGGGGTTTAGGGCCTTACGGCTTAGGGAGTTGATCCGCCCCGGACTTAAAGCCCTACGTTTAAGTTTTGCCAACAGATGTGTGAATTCCTTGTCCCTTTGTTTAATGCGGTATTTACAGGCTTTTTGCTCGGTGGCGGATCACTTCCGCCAGATTTTGCCCGGATCCCTGGCCGTTGTTTTGAGGCGGTATTTACTCAAAACATCTGTCTTGTACAGCTGGGCCCCTCAAGGGGTCAAAACATCTAGCTTGCACGGCTAGCCTTTTCTAAGCTCAAAACATCTGTCTTCTACAGTTGGGCCCCTCCAAGGGTCAAAACATCCAGCTTGCGGGCCATGTGGCACATAAAATGGCAAACCGATATGTTTCGTGAATATTTACATGGTTTCCAGCCACCTGGCTGCATTAAAACCAACATTAAAAAAATTAATGCAGCCCGGCCCGTGGAACCAAGAACCAAGAACCAAGTTTCCCAGGAGTCTTGAATCCTGAATCTTGGTTCGACGGGCACCGGCCGGGTTGCATTAAAATCTGCATTAAAAAATTTAAATTTTAATGCAGCCCGGCCCGTGGAACCAAGAACCAAGAACCAAGATTCCCATTAGTCTTGAATCCTGAATCTTGGTTCCACGGCCACCGGCCGGGTTGCATTAAAATTTTGCATTAAAAAATTTAAATTTTAATGCAGCCAGGCCCGTGGAACCAAGAACCAAGAACCAAGATGCCCAGGAGTCTTGAATCCTGAATCTTGGTTCCACGGGCCTGGGTGCATCAAAATTTTAATTTTTTTAATGCAAATTTAATGCAGCCCGGCCGGTGCCCGCGGAACCAAGATCCAAGATTCAAGACTCCTGGGCATCTTGGTTCTTGGTTCTTGGTTGCACGGGCCTGGCTGCATTAAAATTTAATTTTTTAATGCGGGTTTTAATGCAGCCCGGCCGGTGCCCGCGGAACCAAGATCCAAGATTCAAGACTCCTGGGCATCTTGGTTCTTGGTTCTTGGTTCCACGGGCCTGGCTGCATTAAAATTTAATTTTTTGATGCGGGTTTTAATGCAGCCCGGCCGGTGCCCACGGAACCAAGATCCAAGATTCAAGACTCCTGGGAATCTTGGTTCTTTGTTCTTGGTTCCACGGGCCTGGCTGCATTAAAATTTATTTTTTTAATGCGGGTTTTAATGCAGCCCGGCCGGTGCCCACGGAACCAAGATCCAAGATTCAAGACTCCTGGGCATCTTGGTTCTTGGTTCTTGGTTCCACGGGCCTGGCTGCATTAAAATTTAATTTTTTAATGCGGGTTTTAATGCAGCCGGGCCTCTGGTATAGTCATGTTCGCATACACTAATCTTCGTATACCCAGGTCCATGTTGCGTGTGTGTGTGTGTGTGTGTGTGTGTGCGTAGGTGATGGGGTATGGTATCCTGTGTGTAGGCCGACGGGTTTGGAGGTAGGTCCTGGGGGGGGGGGGTACCATATATATATATATATATATATTGTGTGTGTGTGTGTGTGCGTTTGTATATCCTCAAAACCCTACACAACGTTCTGGTTGTTATGATGGTTGCTCTCAGACAGCAAATGGAATAGTTATGCATAAGCTACTTGAAACTTCTAGAGCATCAACAACATATTGTAGTTGATATTACAGCACAGTATGATCCCCAAGAGCCAATATCCACCCTATAATTAAGGAGTATACATAGAGTCGTAAAATCAAGTCCCCTGCAGTACTACTCAAGGTAGAACTATTCCCTAATCAAAGGGTATTGGTCTCCTTAGGATTCCGGTTGGCTTCTGGCTGCATTGATTTCGGGCGTAGAGGATATGCCGAAACTTCCCGAGCTCTGCGCACGCAGCTCGAACTCTTCAATGGACGTGAGGCCCAGCCTCAGGGGGTGGGGGTGCGTCAGGTTTTGGGGCTTGAGGGTTTTAGGGTTAGGGGTTCGGGGTTTAGGGGAGGGGAGAGCTTGGGAGACTTCGGGCTTAAGGAGCACATGAGCCCTCGAACCCCGAAGTGGGGAAGGGCGAAGAGTCTCAGGCTCAAGGACTGATAGCAAGCAAAGGATGCTTGGAGGATCATGGGACTTAGTAAGGGCTCCTTAAAGGGATCTATAGGGTTCCTTAAAGGGATCTATGGGGTTTAGGGTTTAGGGTCTACTTGGAGGATCAGGGGACTTAGTAAGTAGGTTATAATTGGGGTTATACGTCCCCTAAGTGGGGTTATCCTAATTATAACCTACTTATGACCTTACTTACTAAGTCCCATGAGCTTGAAGCTTCTATACCGCTTTGCTCTTGTCCGCGTCTTTTTCCCCGACCTAAACCCTACAACCCTGACTCCATGTACCTAAGGACCCGACGTCAGACCGGCCGCCAAGGCGGCACAGACGACACAGCCTCGATTTCATCGGAGCTTCTTAGGTTTTGGTTTTAAGGGTGCAGTCCCTCTTAGGATTTAGGGTGTAAAGTTTCCCCACACCCTACCACCTTAAGATGGGCTCCTGATTTAAATTTAGGGATAGGAATGATTAGAGTAGGGTTTAGGTTGTGTTATACTGTACTGACAAGAAGAAGCCAGAAAGACCGTACTACTGACTCAGGCTCCTATTGCTGTATATTACTTGCAACAGGCCTCCAGAACCATCTGCTGGATCTTAGGCCCAGTGTTCGGGGCTTGGACTCAGTTCGCATGTTTAGCGTTTTAGGGTTTAGGGGTTTCGGGGTTGTGTTTTTTTTGGGGGCTTTAGGGTTTAGTCTCGGGATACAACTCCGCAGCACGATGCCTTCAACATAAACCTTTGGAACCTCAAGGCTTGCCTCAACCTGAGTCACGCCCCATCCGAAAGAGATGTATATATGTGGGTTGGATTCGAAGCTGATAAGTCTCTTTAGGATCGACAGCGGGCCAAAACTCGAGGCCCTGTGACTCAGAACTTTCTATCCCCACAGGTGGATAGGAGACTCTGAAATCTAGCAAAGATAGCAAGATGTAAAAAGATCCTGGCTACAAAAGCCTACTTTGCAACCCTGTTTGATCGCATGGGCTCTAGTAAACCCTAAACCCTAAAACCAAAAACCCTAAACCCCTAAACGCTAAACCCTAGACCCTAAAACCACAAACCCCTAAACCCTAAGTGCACGGGGAGCCCCTGAGGCAGGAACCCAGCGCACAGCCAGCGAAGAGAAGCCATAGCTCGCTGCCAACCTGGAAATACTCAAATAATTAGTTTAGGCTTTAGGGGTTTAGGGTTTAGGGTATAGGGTTTAGGATAGGGGCATGAATAATTAGAATGGGGTTCCTTTTAAAGGGTTCTAAATAAGGGTTGCGATAAGGGATCTATAAGGGATCTATATGGCGGCCTTAATGATTAGGATAGGCGTTCCCTTTCAAGGGGTCTATATAAGGGTTACTATAGGGGATCTATAAGGATACTGTAATATAGGGGCCTGGATAGTTAGAACCGGGTTCTCTTTATATTAAAGGGGGTCGATATAAGGTGCTACATGCAGCCAGTCCGCCGAAATGTCCCATGCGCTGGAAACTTTCCAACGAAACAGCATAAGTCTTCCTGGCAACCATCCCAGAATTCTTACGGCCCCTTAACATAGATCCCTTATAGATCCCTTATAGTAACCTTTCTATAGAACCCTTTAAGAGGAGCTTTATTCTAATAGTCGCGACTTCGTAGATATTCTTCGTTGTAGACCTAGGGAGGG
This sequence comes from Symbiodinium sp. CCMP2592, assembly GCA_905221615.1. Classification (NCBI taxonomy): domain Eukaryota; class Dinophyceae; order Suessiales; family Symbiodiniaceae; genus Symbiodinium; species Symbiodinium sp. CCMP2592. The sequence goes on along the minus strand of CAJNDT010000137.1, from coordinate 98,495 downwards.
GCATGAGCACTCGGAGCCGTGGTCCTCAACTAAAACTTCAACGCTGCCGCTACTGATACTACTAACTACTGTTGATGATATAATCCTGCAGTACCCATCATAAGGAATATTACCATTATTCCCATAGTTTAGGGTCCTTAAGGTAATGCAGGATTACATCATCAACCGTACTACTAACTACACCTACCACTACCACTACCACTACCACTACCACTACCACTACCACCGCCACCACCACCCTGACCCTCCGTCCTGACCTTTCTCAGAAATGTGCCACCTGAACCCAACACACACAAGCTCGCTCCCAAGTGAGTCGATTCGACTCCTTCCCCTGGACACAAACATTCAAGGCATTGACCAATGTCCGAAACCCTAGCCACGCTCAAACCCCTAAACCTTCAACCCTTACACCTGCCTCAGGCTTCTCCGAATGATGCTGTGGTATGAACTGCTGCCTCAGACATGCAGAGACGTGATCTGCTCAGATTGCGGCTTGGGGTCTTGGGATGTTTCTCAATAACACATACGGTTCAGGCTTTAGGCTTTAGGGCCTGGACTCACAGGGTTTAGATCATATGACAAAGAACTCTTGAAGTCTTGAAAGGTGCCAATACGATTTGGCCGATTGGCACATATTGGTTCAAGTTCCAATGACGCAGGGGCCCTGGAGGGATCAAGATTCATGCTTAATATCATATAACATGAAAAAATATGACTACGGCTTTGGTGCACTTCGCACGAAAACGAAGTTGGGGAACCTAAGGAGTAAGCTTACTTACTGACTCGGACCCCGATGCTTTGTCTCGCTGGAGGCTTCACAAGTGCGGGCCTGAGTTTTGATGTCGAATTTGACTGCGCTCACAAGTGCGCTGAGAATCTACGCTGACAGATAGGTGGTTGTCTAAATTATGGTTTTTTGGATCCCTAATATAGTACGGCACCCAATATTCAGCGTGCCCAAAAGGGACCATAATTTTGACAACTACCCATATGGCAAGCTTCACGTATTTCGATGCTTGCAGTTGGTTTTGGGATCTGGCTTGCGTAGTTTGGGGATGGTTGTCAGGACGCTGATTCTCAATGGTTGGGGACATTATTATAGTGCCCTTATAGATCCCTTATAGTAACCCCTTTGAAGGAACCCTAAGCCATTGTAAATCCTACCAGAAGGTGCCTAAAATCCCTTCTCGCTCAGCTGGTGCAGGCTTTTGGCTTCCGGTGCCCAGCAGGCAAACGGAAGCTCTTCAAAAAGTCAAACCTTCATGGATTCGGGTCTTGCGCTGCAGGACGAATTTCAGAAGCTAAACACTCGACATCCTAAGCGCTCAAGTGACAGCCAACATCTCAGGCACGTGCCCGCCACAGTCCAAGATAATGTGCGGCGCAGTGTCCTGCAGTCTGGATCCCGGCCGATTTATATTCTATTTGTACCGATGCCCATGTACAAAGACTTTTAGTGGAAGTTATTCCCTCACGTCGCATTAGATTTCGTTATCAGTTCTCCTATCATGGCGCTTTTGCACCGGACATGAGCATCAAACTCCCCCTTCACATCTCAGTAGTGATATGACGATGGTACAGTCGGAAGCACTTTTTTGCCACACGAGGTCAGAGAAACTGCCAGTTGCTACCCCGGGACAAAAATTGCCAAGCTTTGTGGCAACCCCTCGGGCAAAACAAAGGAGACCCTATGGCACGGCCATCTTCATCTTCATGAGCATTTGCCACCATCAGCAACTGAATCAAATCTCTGTTGTCATCATCATCGTCTTCATCATCAATCATCAGCAGAATCATCAACACCAACAACAATAACAACATACAGCTTCGTCACCACCATCAGCCTTATCCTGATCGGCAGCATCATCCCCATTCGTCAACATCATCGCCGTCATCATCGCGGGAGTGGCTCGCCTTCCATTCAGAACGGCATCCTTGACTGGAATTGCGAGAGCCGTGCATCATGACGGCTCGTGCCTACGATAAAACCCACAACTCCACAGAATCCTGAAACACAAACCCAAGACCCCTACTTAGAGGATCATGGGACTACTTCTATCCTTACTTACTAAGTCCCATGATCCTCCAAGTAGACTCTTAAGTTTCCAGAGACCCAAAACCCCCCACAATCCAAACCCTAAACTCAAAACCCCACAATCCCAAACCAAAAGAGCCGCCAAGCACCAGCCCAACACCATAAAGCCCCAAAGCCACACCCAAGCTCCACACATGCTGAAAGGGGTAATACATTGGCCTTAGTAATTGGAATAGGGTTTTGGGGCCCAATACACCGTAGTTATAATAAGGAACCCCCAAAATAGTATAGGTAATAATTAAGGCCCCAATCTTAGGGCGGGTTTGTGTAAGCCCCCAAGAACTCGGATCCTGTACGACACTGCAGGTCACATTTGCGGGTGAGTGCCCAGCACAGAGCGCTCCTGCAGCAGGGATGCAGGAGGGCCGGCATGTTACCCTTGTGTAGTTAAAGCAAGCAGGTCGATTCAGTCATATATTGAGACCGTTTCTAGATGGACAAGTCAGTTCGGCACTACACACGTAGCCGTAGCAGTAGCAGACTGATTTTAAGTCGGCTAGATGAGAGGCTAGTTATCTGGGAACAGCAAGTTGTCTATCTTATCTCCTTACTTGAAGGCTTCTGATGTACTCCCGGCCAGCCTGTGCATGCCAGTATTAAGACGCGCCAGAGGCGTGCCATCAAAGCCAAGTTGCGCAAAGGCTCAGCCCTAGGTGCGGGCAGTTGTCAGCGCGAGGGTCCCGTTCTGACTACAAGAACGCTGAAGTAGTGCCTTAACCTACCAAAACCTACTTTTTTGTAGGGCCCTATAAATTCCATATTAGGGTTTATAATAAGAACCTACAGAAAAGTAGGGCTTGGTAGTTTAAGGTGGGGTGCTCTGGGTCGCAGTACGAGAAAGGGCGAGATTAAGAGGAATCATATTGCTCAGCGATACCCGGAAAGTGCGATGCCTGGGGCAGCTACTTTCATGCGCAGGCCCCTTTGGGCTCAAGGGGACTCTGGGTTCTAGGGTCTTTGAGTAGCGATGAGCTTAAATACATCATGAGAAACAGAGCTAAATGTCGCTAGACTTTGCATCGCGCTGGACCATGTCATTGGATCTGCCTGCAAACAGAGCTAAATGTCGCTAGACTTTGCATCGCGCTGGACCATGTCATTGGATCTGCCTGCAAACAGCCTAAAGACGTCTGACAGTATGTAAGATATATACCCTAAACCCTAAACCCTAAACCCTCTTCGAATTGTCAAAGCCCCTATCCTACGTGTTCGAGGCTTGGAGCCGATAGAGCGGATACAGCACACGGGAAGCTGGACGACAACGCTGCCGCACTATAAAGTTTAGGGCTCCAAAAGGCCTTTCTAATTAATGGCTTACGGTTTAGGGTTTAGGGTTCCAAAAGGCCTTTCTAATTAATGGTTTAGGGTTTAGGGTTTAGGTTTCCAAAAGGCCTTTCGATTTAATGGTTTAGGGTTTAAAGGTTTAGGGTTCCGAAAGGCCTTTCTAATTAAGGGTTTAGGGTTTAGGGTTCCAAAAGGCCTTTCTAATTAATGGTTCAGGGTTTAGGTTTCCAAAAGGCCTTTCTATCTAATGGTTCTGTTGAGGGTTCCAAGGTTTGGGGGATAGGTCTGAAAGCTTGAGGTTTATCGGCTACAGACGGGGCCACACAATTGAGACTATAACGGAGCACGTTCGGGCTAAGCTGGAGTCCGAACAGTAGGATCACAATAAACTGTACTATTACTATAACTGCAACTACAGACGAAGGTGCGCTGGTGGGGGGTTGCTCTGAATGGGAAAGGCGCCCATCATATCAGGCACTTACCTGCCTGTGAGCTTACTCTGGCAAGGACAGGGACAAGAACTCCGAACCAAGGACAACCCACCAGAAGCATGAAAAGTTGAATCACCCTAAACCCTAAAGCCCTAAAACCCTAAACCGATTCAGGGTCTCGGACTTCACTTTCCTGTCCTCCCTGCACCCAGCGCTTTACAGGATGGTCTGAGTAACGTGAGGGTCTTAGAAGTGAGGATGGTATTTGAAGTGCGTCATGGCGCTTTATGGGTCTTGAAGAGCTCTGATGTTGGGGCTTGATATACACCATAGGGTTTCGGAGTGCGTATATATGTATATATATATATATATATATATATACATATACAGACTTTGTCTATGTGTGACGACTATAATGATAGAGAAACCAGAAGAATACTGTCACTAAGTGTTCAGGCCCATTTATTACCCCATCGATCATGGCCAAAGGCCCTTGTCCACTGCTGGCTGACACAGACACTGTTGCGCGTGAGAGGTGCATACGGTCTTGAGGCTGCGCGATGTGACTCCCATGAAGTAACTATGGCCCGTGCTGCTTCTGATGGCTGGTCAATGCGCTAGCACGTCAATATGAAGGTGGTTCAGGATGGTTTCAAATCCGTGCTGCCACGATTTTTGCCGACCTGCCCACATCATAAATCAGGGTACCGGTACAAATCTCTCAGCAACGCATGGTGCAAAATCCCGCAATTGCGCACCCCGTAGCCCGCAACCGCCTGTACTGATAGCCCAAAACCCGCACTGGAACATGTAACCCTGACAGCCGTCTTCGGCAATCATATGCCACAGCAGACTATAGTCACATTGTAGTCTGTAATAATAAACTAACATACACTAAACTACCACAAAACAACATATACTAAACGACATTCTACCATAGTTGTACCAACTACTATATACCCTACGTCATTCTATTCTATCATACACGAAAACGGAGACATCGGAGACTTTAGGGAAACGAATGCGCTCGTTTTGACGGCGGCCCATCGGCTTCCACCAGGCGATCAGGTCAAACTGGCTTCGGACCTGGGGTTCGGGGGTTTAGGGTTTAGGGGGCACAGCACCAAAATGGACGAGCTATGGAATTTGGAAAGGTAGTAGCAGTATTCGTCGTCGTCGTCGTATTAGTAGCGGAAGAAGCAGTGATAGTAGTAGTGGTAGTAGTAGTAGTAGTAGCAGCAGTAGTAGTAGTAGTAGCAGTGGTAGTAGTAGTAGTAGTAGTAGTAGTAGTAGTAGTAGTAGTAGTAGTAGTCATAGTAGTAGTCATAGTAGTAGTAGTACTAGTAGTAGTAGTAGTAGTAGTAGTAGTAGTAGTAGTAGTAGTAGTAGTAGTAGTAGTAGTAGTAGTAGTAGTACGAGCAGTACGAGCTGTACGAGTGCAGTCTCCTTGACATCTTCAGCCCTAAACCGTTCTGGCTTTCTTCGACTTCGTCCGATCGTCGTCGACAAGCCATTGAAAGAATCACTGCTGCTCCGGCTTCTGCTAGGTCCTAGTACTACTACGACGACGACCACTACTACGACTATACTCCTAATCCTACTCCTGCTCGTGCTCCTACTGCTACCGCTACTGCTACTGCTGCACTACTGCTACGACTGCTACGAACTGCTACGACTCGTACGACTGCTACGAACTGCTACGACTGCTACGACGACGACTACTACTACTCCTGCTGCTACAGCTACGACGACTTCACCTGCAGCTATCAATCGAGATGGAGTCTGGCACTGCTAGTCTTGCTGCGAAACGACTACGACTATGCTAGCAGCTTACTTTCCTGTTGGCTGGCACAGAAGGTGGTAGTATTGCTATCACGGTCCTTATGGCCAGCCCTTCTGTTCTTGCTGCTTGAGATATTGATACGATTGCTGCAACCGATACTGCTTCTATAGGCATTGTTGTGATTCATGGTATCTTCGACAGTGCTCCTACTGTTCTTACTCCTACTTAGTCCTACTTCTGTGGTAACGGCCGCTCGACTGCTGTTGATGCCACGAACAGCATTGCAACCGTCAGGCTTGTGTTGGTAACACATGGCGATCAGATGACGATGATGATGATGAAGATGATGATAACTTGGAACGATCAATCATTGACGCAGTCGTGGTGGAACCTACACACGAAACCCGAAACCCCAATATCCCTTGCCAACTTCCGCGAAGCTTGCATGCGAAGGAGCTCCGCTGTGTCGAAGTACCTGCAACAAGCCGCGACGATTTGCCTCTGTAACCGCTGGCCTGTGTGGTTTCAGGAACAACAGGAACAACAACAACACCAATCTAAAATTGACCACGCTATACCATAACGTGGTTTGTTTCATCACATAAGTTTGTACCAGAGTATACAGAGCAAAATGTGCTGAATAAGTGCGTATGTACACGTAAACTAGTGAACAAGTATATTGATATGCGTGTACGTATATGTGTGTATACTATGTGTAGAAACCGTGTTTACGCACGCATACATACACACACACACACATATATATATGTATATATGAATATGTAAGTAGAGAGAGATACATACATGCATACATACATGCATATATACATACATACCACGTACACACTTACGTACATATATACATAGGTACATACATACATACATATGCACACAACACACATTGCAGATCAAACACTGCAGGTCTAGAGTTCCACCGCTATACAGGAGTCAACCTCGGAAAAAAAATCAATTTATTCACAACTCGGCGCTTGTAGGTTTAGGGTTTAGGGGTTAAGGTGCTTGGGGTTTTTGGGACGCAGTGCTTGAGGCTTCAGGGTTCTAGGCTATGGCTTGAATCAGGGGGCATCGAATCGTAGGGTCGTCATGGAAGCTCGGGGGCCGAAAGCACTGTGGCAAACCTGAGGGCTTACACAGCTGGGTTGTTGATTCTTTTTCCGCCAAAAATACCTTAACTTAATAAGTTGAACAAAGACCTGTTTATGGCCATAACGGAGAACCAAAACGGTGTACCTACGTGCCACCTAGTAAAGCTCCGTGCACCACTCCCGAAGATTCAACCGAGCACCATCGACCGCCCCTGGGCACCACTTGAGTTTCTGCTTCGCTCGCGTGCCCGGGAAGGTCGCCTGCAGTATGTCGAGGGATCTCGAGGATTTAAAGTTAAGGGTTTCAGATAAAAAAATCACCGATATCATGACACTAGTCATAGAGAACATGTATGATTAATAGTCATCTGGATCCGTAGAACTGACGGGATTCGGTTTTAGCGTTCGGGCTAAGTTTTGCTCAAATTGCTCGGTTTCTGGCATTCGTGTCATAAGACCCCATAGACAGCTGGTGTAAAGCTGTAAAAATACCGGGATGCGCTGCAAACCACCGTTTAACTGCCAAGCATGGTTTAAAAAGACTCTAAACCCGCAGTGGCCGACATTCAAAAATTTCCAGAGCCAACGAAGTCTCCGCTCTCGACGGGTTTGCAAGCTCAGTCTTCTGACAAGGAAGATAAAGTACAACTATGCACACGTCTTCAGCGGTAGGCTTTCTACTCGGGAGGGGGTCCTATGAGAAAGAATGCAACACCTGGCTAACGTCCGTCTGCATGCAAAAACAGTTCCTCACCGTACGGTAAAGTCTTTCTCTTGTCTTTAAATGATTTTAAAGGACAGACGGATGTTACTAGTTTATCAGCTTGTTGTAGGTGCTTTCATAACTCCCGCTCTCGATTACTCAACTTCCTCCGCACACAGTTTTGCCTGGCTGAAGAAATAATTTTTAGGACTTGCGCCGCTATTGGGCAAGGTCGATATTGTTGCAAGTTCATTGCATGCATGATCCGTAGCCATAGGCATTCCTGGGCATCTGCGATAGCATCCACTGCCAAAAAGATCACTACATCTGTCGATGATCCCCCGTGAACTGCCCATTAAACCAGGCAAAGCCTCCACCAAGTAGTACCGCTCTTGCGTGTTCTTTCGGAGAACCGTGTAGGTGCCCAATTCCTGAAACAAGGCTTAGTGGAGCTGGAAGCGATCAGTGCAGATCCTTAGGATTTGAGATTTGGAGTTTCCGGTTCTTAGCATCGGCTGCTCCGGTTTGGTGATTTCACGGCGTGAGCTCGTGCGAGGACTCAGCAGGACAATCGTGCCGCCAGAGAAACTCACTCAGTTGATTGATTGGGCAGAAGCGAGCAGCACAAATTTCTGCCAGAAACGCGTTTCTCGCTACACTCGCCTGAGAAGCTGGAGGGAGTTGGGATAACAAGAACAACAACCACTACTTGTACTGTTGCTGCTACTGCGACTACTGCTGCAAGTACGAAAACAATTTCAATTGAACGCTGCGCGAGCGTGCTCTGCGCCTGCACTCGTGAAACCTGACCTAAACGACAGGGATGCATCTGCTCCACATTGTCCAGAACTCAACAGACCTGATGCGAGACCGCCTCGACCAGAGTCAGACTCAGCTCTTCCTCCGTCACCCTCAGTGTGAGTCACTGCGTCCACTACTCACGAACCTGATGCCAGCTAGTTTCTACTCCGTAGAGCCGTCTCTGTGAGTTCCCGTCTAGTGGCGTCCCACACTGTGTAACTCCTCGCTTCAGGCGATGGCCCGTAAGGGCAAGGCACAAAGGTCGGGCCCGGCATAGTACCTGCACTTTCACGTGGCAGTCAACCTGCTTAAGCCTGCTTGCAGCTATCGAGTGTGGGCAATGCCAGATCTGCAGACCTCATGCTAGCCAATATTTTTCTCAAGGCCCGCGTCAAGGATGCAGTACGGCTGTCCTGCACAGACCTGCTGACTCGAAGCAAAGTGCTTAAATGGTGGCAAGCCTAATTTGCTCGAATGAGCGGGTTGTTGCGAGTAGGCTGTGCCTGAACGCAGGCTGTGCCTTGAACGTAACCAGCGAGGCTGTGCCTGCGCCGGTCAGCGACGGGATCCCTGCTGATTTCGCCACCAATCGTTGTGATGCTCCCTGGAGCGATCCTGCAATTGCCAGGATTGCCACTGCCTGTTCCAATCCTCGCGAGGTCGCTGGCTCGATGACGACGAAGACGCGGGGGCTCCCGACTCCCTGGATCGTTTACCCTCCTGGTCTTCGTCGCCCTGTTGCTGCGGTTGCTTGGAGCTGGAGGAAGGCGGCTGGGCATCCTGCCTGTCTGCCAACTCATGTACAATGCGCATACGCTTCGGCGCCTCCTCACCCGGGTTCTCTGGCACGAGCTTAATCATGCGGCTGCTGAGGCCAGCAGACTCCGAAGCGTAATTGTAGATGATGCGAATGGTAGTGGCAACCAGGTCAAAATGAGCGTGGGTAGGGAAAAGCCTAGCCAGGGACGGCTCCTCCCACATTTTGTTGAACAAGGCTGCCACCAGGTCATGGGCTTTCGTGGGGGTGGCTAGTTCCGTGTAGCTGGAGCCAATGCCCATCGCGATGGTGACCCGGCCATCCTGCGTGAGAACTCTTCTGGCCGAGACCGCAGTCTCCCAGGTAAGGCCAGACTCGGTTTTCACCACTTTGATTGCCTCAAAGAGACGCGGGACTCTGCGGAGCGCTTCAACCCTGGTCGCCCACAGGGGTTTTTGCTCGAGCTCGGTGAGCCCCCCAAAAATGGCGGGGGATGCAAGTACATCGAAGCTTGGCAGCGCCCGGATCCAATCCTGAACAGCCGGGGTGCCGAGCATGTGTGCCACCTCCTCCCGAGTGAAATACTTTTCCTCGTCTGGTGAAGGCTGCGGCGTGTAGTCCAGCTGCTCCGCTCCACTGTGGGGCGGCTCATAGTCTGAGGGAGACCGAGGCAGCCAAAATGGTGTGTGGTCTGGCTCCGGTCTGCTTTGCGATGGGCGTGACTGTCCCTGGGCTGGGGCTGGCCGCTTGGGTGTCGTTGGGGGTCGCGGAGCCGCCGTGGCCAATGGGACACTGGGTTGGTCTGGTGCCGCTTTGACCGGGAGGGAAGCAGTCTTGGCCGGCTGTGGTGTTGCAGAGGTTCCGCCCTGGACAGCTGTGAAGGGGGTATCCACTGGTCTAGGCGGGGGTGGCAGCACCGAGCGCAGTGCTGATGGCATTGCCACATCCGCTGTTGCCGGAGTTTCCTCGCGCTAGAGAAACGAAAACAAAGCCGACTACAACGACAACTACAACAACAACTGCTGCTGCTTCTGCTACTGCTACTGCTACTGCTACTGCTACTACTACTACTACTACTACTACTACCACCACTACTTTTGCTACGAATACATCTACGGCAATGACGAAGATTACGACTACTACACCTCCTCCTCCTCCTCCTCCTCCTCCTCCTCCTCGTCCTGGTGCTGCTGCTGTTGCTGCTGCTGCCACTGCTACTCTACTACGTTCCTGCTGCTTCTCCTGAACCTACTAGCCCCAAACCCTACACCAAGCACTAAGCACCCGGCCTTATCGTTGGGAGAAGGCTTCTGATTCTGGCTTGTTCTCATCTCGGAGATCACGGCCTTCAGCACCTCGGCAAATTTACGTACGGGTCTTTGGGGCTTAGAGCATAGGGACTCAGGGGTTGAGCATTTGTGGGTCAGTCTCTCTCTTTCTCTCTCTTCTCTCTTGGTATAGCTTCCACTTGGGATGCTGCTCATATGGCTCTAACAAGTAATGAGGCTTGAATATCATGATTTCCGGACAACCTGGAGCGCGAGTTTTGGCAGCGCGCTGCTACCTCCAATGCAAAACAAAACATGGTCCAGCTAAGTCGTATGGCATCATTTCCACCTTGATTCCCGCCAGGGCCGATTGGATCCGGACGAGAATTCGTTCCGAAGGCTCCCCTAAGTTTGACACTTCCGAAATCCAACTCCAGTATCGAAGGCCCCTTAGCCTTCGTCGTGTTAAGGAACTTAGCTTCTAAATCTAAGCTAGCGTTACCTCATAGGGAAGTGAGAGGTATCGAGTCGAAGATGATGATACTTAAGTTGATGAGAAAAAACAGAGTCCGACCTGGTATCCAAACAGCGTTTTAAGCAAAACGCCTAGACCCGAAACCCTAAACCTTAAACACTACTGTAACCCTGAACCCTCAAATCTACTTCCTAAATCCCAGCGCCTGAGTTGGAATTCTGCAGCCCGAACCCTAGACCCTAATGTAGGTGCTTTAATAGTTAGACTAGGGTGGGGGATGTAATCCTATAGTCATAATAGTCAAAACCCCAAAACCGCATTCTAATTACGATTTCCATCGTGAACCCCCCACAACTGCGGCCGGGTCGCCCGGATCTGCCTCTCCAGCTGTGCGCATCTTTCGTCGCTGTCATCGTCAGCTTGCCTGACAAACCCGCTCCATCCCCCTCTGGAGGTCACTAAAAACCCTAAACCCTCCCAATCTTGGCTTTGGACCCTGAACCCTAAATCCAACCCAAAATCCTAAACCCTAGACCCCTAAACCCTAAATCCCAAACCCGAAACCCTAAACCCGAAACCCTAGCCCAAAAGCCATCCCAATCTTGGCCCAGGAGTATTTGGGTTCAGGATTAAGGGGACTGGGCATGAGCTTAAATCCAGGGGCGTCTTTTGGTTTTAGACTATATATAACCATATCAAGGAACCCCCACCACACCAGTAGGCTCCTCTAGCACACCGAAGTCTTCTGAACTGGAGCTACTTTAAGCGACCATCAAACAGAACCGGAGCTTAGAAGGTTGCACCTCCCCCCTTACCAAGACCATGCAACACCATACAACATAAAGCATGCCTAATCGCTAAATCTTCAATAATCGATGAAGCCCGAAACCCTGGAATCCTACATGGCGGGACCCTCCGCACGAAAACCCCAGCAAAACCCTGCTGCGGGCTCCACTCAAAGCCCACTATAGCCAACTATGCCTTGGTTACCCGGCCACCCTTCAACAGTCTATATTAGGGCATCAGGGGGTCAGATTAAGGGCTACAGATCATCAGCAATTTAGTATATATTATCAATCTGATAGAGAGCGGGGTCTGTACCCAAACTATACACGGGTTTCCTTGGGTTAGGTTCAGGGTTTGGGATTCGCATAATTACACCCTTGAATTCTCTGCACTCGCAGTGAGCCGCCCTAAGAGGATCAGGGTACTACAGTAGGTATGGTCATTAGTCTGCCACCTGCTGCTACGGCTGTCCCCATTTTTAACCCGCGCAAGACATCTCAATCCCTACTTCGCCTCGAAGCACTGCTTGAATACAGTCGGCAATGTTGCTGCCAGGGGAAACTTTACTACGACACACCACCAAACCCTAGTTATAATACATAAAATCAGACAAATCGACGAGCGAAGGCCTTAAAACCATAGCGAAAGATGAGCAAAGCCCCTGCACCAGACTTTGAGCCGTGGATCCTTCAATCCAAGGGTAAAAGGAGGGACCCTTAATAAGGACCCCTAGGTATATACTAGTATATACCCTTTATATAGCTATCATATACCCATTATATAGCCCATTATAGGGTAGGGTCCCCATTAAGGGTCCCTCCTTTTTCCCTTTGATTCAAGCACTCGAACACCGAGCCCAGCCGGGCCTCTCCCTCTCCGCAGCAACTGCAGAGTCGCCTCAGGCTGGTCTTTGTAATATAGGGCCCTTAATAATTAGAATAGGGTTCCTTTTAAAGGGGTCCTTTAAAGGGCTACTATAAGGGATCTATAAGGGTACCATAATATAGGGGCCCTGATAATCAGAATAGGGTTCCGTTTAAAGGGGTCTATAGGGGTTAGTACAAGGGCTGCTATGAGGGTTTAGTATAGGGGCCTTAATAAATTAGAATAGGGTTCCCGGGCCCATTATACTGTAATGATAACAAGGAACCCCCCAAATTAGTATTGGTAATTATTTAGTCCCCTACAGTACCCAAACCCTCATCATAATAATGATCTAGTTAAATAATATAGCGCTTATGGCACAGTTCGGTCTAGTCTATATAGAGTTTAGGGTATCAAGATCCTAAACCCTCAAGAATCTGAATCCTAGTCCTAAACCTTCAAGCCTTAATTACAGCCTGAATCCTGAGCTACAGCTAAACCCTATGTAAGCTTGAATTGAAGCCTAGACCCAGCTACACCTGAAGCCTCAATGTGGGTTCAAAACAGGGCACCCGGATATAGAGAACTACCCGTATAGTACCCTTATAGAAACCCTATAGAAACCCTTACAGATTTAAAGTGCCTAAACTCTGGCAGAGGAGAGCTGCCAAGAGGCTACTGGTGCTCTCTGCGCGCCCCGGAGCAGTGTTCGGGTCGACCTGACGTTACGAAAAACAGAACATCGTTTCGGGTGGGCTTGGGTTTCAGGGTTTGGGGTCTGGGCTTTGGGTACAGGATTTGACCAGGCTGCGTAAGGGTTTTAAGGATCAGATAGTCGGGCACACGACGCAGGGTGAGATTCAAGGGCCCGGCAGGTTTGCCGGGATTGGGTGTTAAATGTAGACAGTGTAGGGTGGGTTAATATTTACAGCCTCTAGACTCTAGAGTATGGTATTATAGTATTGTTGGCTTCGCGGTATAGGTATATTATACTGAAGGCTTAAGGTGCCTTGTATTGGGCTTTTAGGAGGTTCCTGAATCCTTCAGTTCACTCGAGAACACCAAACCACCCCCATAGCGACCCTCATCGTAACCCTATAGTATCCCTTATAGTAGTGGCCCTTGTAGTAGCGCTTACAGTCATAAAACTTCTATGCTGAACTTACTTAAACCCATAGCAAAAGTTATGGTTAATTTTCGAGCTGCTTCTTAGGGATGATAGGAACCAAAAATTAAAATCATTTCTAAGTACCCCGAGGCCTTAACCAGGGGAGCCCGACCCTGAACCTGACCTTTGGTTAGTAGGGAAGGGAGGAATGGGGTACAATTACTACTACTACTACTACTACTACTACTACTACTACTACTACTACTACTACTACTACTTGTACTACTTGTACTACTGCTACTACTACTACTCTTCCATTCCCTACTAGCCAAAGGTGGGGAACTCCTCAGAAGGCGGGCCTTCCCGAAGAAGGTTCGAGGGACCCAGCCAGTGCGGTCGCGGATGCGGCCGAAGGCCTCGGCTCATTGAATACAGGGGCCTTGATAATTCGAGTAGGGTTTTGGGGTATATTATACCATACCAAAATAAAGGAACCCCCAAAATAGTATTAGTAACTTGGGCTGGACTGTCCTATGTTCCTACGTTGAGGGTCTAGCGCTGCGGGGTTCAGGTTTTAGGGTTAGGATTTTGGGGTTTTGGTGCTAGGGGTTTCGTTTTAGGGGCGGGAGTTCTACTTTCTAGGGATTTGTTGATCTAAGGTTGACGAGTGATGCACGGCAAAATAACTCTCCATGACAGTACCTTCTTATTATGCCTACTATACTATGTTTGAAAGCATAAAATGGGTTCACTAACAAAGGACATTGAAGCGGAGGTGGCACAATAGATATCAGGAAACACTCTTCCAAGACCAGAGAGTTATGTCGCAATATGAACTAAGGCAGACAGGCAAACGTCTTTTGGTAGGGGGTTTTAATCTTCCCACGGACCTTTTGCGGGCGTGCATTACGGATATCTACTTTTGTATGTCTCTCCGTCCGTTCGTCGGTCTGTTGGCCTGTCTCTGTCTGTATGTATGTAAGCATCAAGGCACACACAAGCAAACGCACATGCAGGTAGATATACATATAAACGCACATAATATCTTTACCAGCGTTCTGTCCTGTTTCATAATGGTGTTCAAGGTAGATTCGGATTACACAGGGTTTACCGACTAGACTTGGTTTTTCTATTCTACAATGGTCCAAGGGGTTCTCTTTAAAATGGCCTGGCTTGGCTGTGATGTCACGTTCCACAAACAAGAAAGCATCGAATTGCTACAGAACCTGCAGCGACGCAGACCTATACACAGACAGTCACAACTCATATTTATCCGCACACATAGAGTATGCATACATAGAGACACACATATGTGTGTATATATGTCTGTATGTACATCCGGGTCTCGGCTTTACATACTCCTCATGGACTCTACTTGAGCCCTAGGCTCAAGAACCCAAAGAAGTCAGAAAGCTTTGGCCCCGAATCCCAGAAGCAATTCCGAAAGCCTCACGATTCGACGGCTTGGCATGGCGACAAACACGATAAAGCTCAAACCAAAGATAAGCATCCTGCAACGAAGCCGAAAAACATGGCCATAACCACATGACCGGGATGAACATGTTATTTACCCCGGGCTCGGACCCAGTTTTCGTCTTCTTCTGCATGAGGCATCCAAGTGATGGGGTCACCTGGTCATGCTGCCAGGTTTCGATTTCGGTGTTGATCATTTTCGGCGAGCGGGTTTGTAGCTCAAGGGTTCCGATTGACCTGCAGTTCCAACTAATGAGCCCAAGTCCCATGCTGTTGTAGACCTTAGACCCTAACCCAAAAACGTTATGTGAACTGCGTAACTACGTGAGAACGTGGAGTTGCACAGCTACTTTAAACTTTAGACTTGACGGTGGCAGGGCTTAGCGTCCAGATTATCAGTGTTCTGACTTCTGTTGGCTATGAATCAAACGTTTGGGTTGCATGGCTCTGCTTAGGGTGGGAGAGTTCCAAGTTGTTGGCTTTGAAGTGTGGGGATCTGGGCCCCGGTGTTGCAAGGAATCCAGACCCTGCACCGCAAAACCCAGAAATGATCCCCGAAAACGGTTCTATATAAGGGTTACTATACGGGATCTATAATAGGGTACTATATAGGAGCCTCTAGATCCAAGGGGGCTTTCCAGACGCCCGAACCCTAAACCCGGGGCCTGCCCTGAAACGGCGCCGGCCTCTGGAAAATCGCAGGTACTCGGATCCATAGCCATCGGCCTGGCGTCATGTTGGGCGTCTTAAAAAGTGAGGATGCCTTTTTCTGATGTAGGCGGTTTAGGGTTTAGGGTTTAGGGTTTAGGGGTAGGGCATTGGGGGTCCGTGTTTGAGCAGTTCGATATGGTTTAAGTCTGTAAAGCGTGTTGTTCAGAGTTGTTCTGAGGGCTTTAAGATTCTTGTTAGGGGCTTCAGGGTTGCGATGAGTTGTGGCTCCTCTGCGGGGTAATAATAGTAATAGTAGTAACAATAGTTATAATGGTAATGGTATTAATAATAGCAATAATAGTAAGAATAATAGTAATAATTGTAATAATAGTACCTGCTTTTTATTAAGTGCTGGGTGAGAACCAGCGGCCGTGCCAGACACGAAGCGGATCAAGGTGAAACCCCGAACCCCTGCTCCAACTGCAGACAAAGAATCAGAATTGAAAGCACACTGAAGATGCTAGCCTCCACAAACAAGTTGATATTCACGGCTCACATCGTGGAACAACGCCCCGCGTCACCTCCCTCTTCAATTGACAGTTATCTGAGTTCGGAGCTGGGGCTTCCGGGGGTTTAGGTTTAGTCTTTGGGCTGCAGAGGTGAAGTTTCTGCACCCCAAAACACCCCAGACCCGTAAACCCCACATAAACCTGAAGCCCGAAACCCTAAACCCAACCCTCTGTAAACGTAAAATCTTAGACCCTAAGCCTTACCCTAAGGCCCCATGATAGTAGTTCCTGTTTGGGATTACCTTAGAGGATTCTATATATATATATATATATAAACCCCAAAAAGGAACTACTTTGGGGCCTTAGCGTAGTTCGATCTTTTTCGCATCGCAGGGGTTCGAAAACCCTCTGCGTCGCCTCGAACCCTGCCAGGGCCACGCCAGACATGCTGGCCTCCAAGGGACGGGGGGTAGGGTTCCGCTAAAGGGGGGTTTAGGGTTTGGGGTTTAGGGGTTTAGGGGTTTGGGGTTTAGGGGTTGAGGGTTTAGGGTTTAGGGTTTAGGGGCAAGTATAAGAGATCTATAAGGGTGGGCTGCAGTGAAAAGATGCGGGGCTCGGAGGCCTAGGGCAGAATCCCCAACTTACAGCACCGCAGAAGAACTCTTTGACCCCACAGATTTTGAAAGCAGCACAGTACTAGCAAAATGCCTAACGAAGAGGATCTAACAGCACCAACACCTGCTTCGTCTTAAGCATACAACATTATGTTAAAGGAGCCCAAAGCACCACCATGCCCGAAATATGGGTGCTTTACATACAAGACAGTCCCTGAACAATCCCAAAACCTTACGCCTGCATCACTGCACCCTATACCCTAAACCACAAGTCCGAAACCCTAAAGCCCAAACCCTAAACCCCTCCTACGATGGATCCTTTAAAGATCCCATAATAAAGGAACCCCTATAGTTCCTCTAAAGGAACCCGAAGCCCAAAATGCCTGCTGTAGATCCGACACGCGCGATGCCCAAGCCCTAACCCCAAAAGATGCATCGTGGACTTCACAGCCCAGTCTCTGTGAAAATGAGGTGGGCGTAAGATTCGTGTGCTACTGTTTTGCTGAGGAACTTAGTAGTAGTTTGTCTTGACATAAGCGTTCTCTCAAGGGTTCCAAAACGGTTCTACAGAGGTTCCTCTCGTAGAGATATCTGGCGAATCGCAGGTTCGTTCATCGAGACAAAAACATCAAAAAAGCATTGGAAGGCCGGGTTAACGCACGCTCAAACCCTATCCGAATTGCTAAGGCCCCTATTCGGCTCCGTCACAAAAACGCAGTGTAAGCTGGGAGCCAGACCGATGTAGCCATGGGCACACCACTCATGAGGCCCTAAACCCCTCTCTGAGGGACCAACCTTCACTTAACAACTTTCGGTAAGGGGTAAAAACTCTAACACTTGCTTTAGACCTAAGAGTAACCTAGGAATAAAAAGGGTGCCCTTTTTGGTTTAAAGGGGTTTATAAGGGAACCTAAACCTAAACAAAGGGAATAAGGGCCTACTCTGGGTCCTAGTGCTTGGGCTTCGACTCCACGGGGGCTTGAGGCTTTCAGGTGAGCTTCTGTGAGGTTTGGGACTCTAAGTTAGAGGTTTAGGGGCAGGATTGCTTCAATGCTTCAGACTTAAGGGCTTCAGAGTCTGGTGGTTTGGGATGCTAGATCGGAAGCTGGTGTTCTCTTGAAAGGCCCAAAGCCACGCTGTTCAAGTCGTGTTTGGCTTTCCTCACGCAGCTTTCAGAAGGTTCGTGGATCGGGTGCCTAAAAATCCGTTGACCCTGAACCCGAGACCTTACATAAATTCCTCAACTCAATGCCTTTGAGGATGAGGGCCTTTGGGTTTAGGGTTCTGCGACGGAAGGTGGTTAGTCCCCATTTGCAGCTACTCATGATGAACGATGGCACTGATCCTAGATGATCGTGGTGATGCCGATGGTCATGATGAGGATGAGGATGACAAGAGGAATAACAGTCCTCATAACTACAAAATTCAGAGAAGGGTCCTGTTTATCAGGGTGCCGTACTTTTTTGGGTCTGCTCATAAGGTCGGGTCGAGGACCCTTTTTCCTGAAGGGTCAATAATGGCTGCAAGTAGGGCTGCAGGAATCTTAGCTGGGTATACTGTCAGAATTGAACCACACCGAACATACTTGGCCACTGTATAATAAACTAAGCTCCATAATCCCTCCAATAATGGGATTCATGCTAGCCCGTTTACGTTTGATTGTTGTGGGCGTAGGGCTGAGGGCTTAGGCTTCAAGCTTCATACTTTTCATATGTCATTGTCATAGGTCGTATGGAGTTCATACATCATGGGGCTCATGGGGTTCACGGAGCGCGGCATTTAGGGATTGATTAGGGCTTGTAGGGCTTACAAGGCACACCAGCACCGCAGCTTTTTGAGAAAACGGTCAGGCGACGCGAGCACAACACGAATTCAATGCCGGCGCCTGCTTGCGGTATACAAGCCAGGTCGCCAATGAGTGAGACGAGGGTGCGGTTTATTCTTGTCTTTTGAGGGGTACTTACAGCAAGACTCTGAGTTCGTTACTATTTGGGGTGATACGTGTGGGTCCATTGAGGGTTCATGGTGCTGCAACTCAACCCATGGTTGAGATCCGTGGAAAGTGGAGAATGTTTAAGCCTTTCGGGATTTACAGGAGCCTTGGGTTTTACATAGGGGCGGGGGCCAGGTAAGAAGAGACTTCTTTCTGCCACGGCCTGCCAGGCTCATCACTGGACCTGGCGCAAGTGCCACGAGGTTTTGGCGTGGCTAGTCGGGAACTGTGGCAATTGGCCATCTCGAAATGGTTCTTCCTTCTGTGATTACGAGATGTCTCTCTGTGTACTGATTCAGAAGTAGACGAACAAAAACCAAGTCTTTTTGCAACTTGTAGCAAACACGGTATTGACTTTGTTGTTCTTGTTACCATTCAAGCGAGTATACCTTTCGTACTCTGACTGCTCTTCTTCCTCCATTAAATCTGAGCATGGCTCTGATGATTTCGAATTCTTACGAGTACAAACCATCCTTGTAGTAGTCGTGGTAGTTGTACCATCAGCAGCGGCAGCAGCAGTAACAGTGGTGGCTGTTGCGGTCGTCGTCGCAACGGCGATAGTAGAAGAAGTAGTGAAGTCACCCCCCTCCACCAACTACACAGAGCCTCTTGAGGGCACATCCATTTTTCGCGGTACTTGCCGTAGTTTCGCAATGTCCTACCACTTCTTGTTGTCTCAAAATCCATTTGTCGATTTTGCAAACTCGAGCTCCGGATTTCGGAAGGGTTCGAGGGGTGGGGGGGACAGGGATGGAGGGGTGGGCGTAATGACGACAGGTGACAGGCTTCCACACACGTGCATTTTACGCAGCGTTTACAACACTTTCGTAATGGCCTACCACTTCTTGTTGCCTCAAATATCCAGTTGTCGACTTTGCAAACTCGAGCTTCCAGAACCCTGGTTTGACAAGCGTAGTTGCGCGGGGGTCGGGGGATCTAGTAGTAGTGGTAGCTTTAGTAGCAGTAACAGGAGTAGCAGCAGTAGCATTGGTAGCCGTGAGCAGTACTTGTAGGAGTAGTACTGGTAGTAGTTTGCTGCTGTAGCGGTAGTAGCCGTGCCGGTCGTCGATACCGGCGGAGTAGCAGCAACCGGAGGAGGACTTCGAGGAGGCACTTTTGGGTGCTTGAACTGGTGCTCCTGCTGTAAGACCCATAATCAGTACCCTAAGGGTCCAAGTACCTAAATATCATATTAGCTCTTGAAAATAGTAACCTCCATAACCACTATCCTAAACCCGAGTACCTAACTATTGGGTCCTGTGGACCCTTAGGGGTAGGTATGGACCTAGACGATGGTACTCAGAAAACGCGAATTCAGTGTTGCCGAAGCCGTGCAGCTCCGAAAACCTTAGTCCAATTATCGGGCCCTGTAATTCGAAAGCGCTGGGGTATATTGCAGCGTATCTACACAGGGACCAGGAAATATCTTCATTAATTCATTATAGTTAGATTCAACCCTGTCCTGTGTGCACACTGAACTCAAACCGCCCGTCCTGCTTAGGCTAAGCCGCCACGACGAGAGGAGCCGAACGCCGCCGCAGACCGTACGTGAAAGCCTTGCCAGGGCTTTAGGGCCCCCAGACTTTCGGGTTTAGGGTTTAGGGTTTAGGGTCATAAGGGTGGTTGTCAAAATTAGGGTCCCTTTTTGGGTCCTTAATATGATGCGGCACCCAATATTTAGGGTAGCCAAAAAGGGCCGTAATTTTGACCACCACCCATAAATGCAACCACAAGTCCGACGTTCAACCCTAAGCCGGTGGTTCGTTCTCCCAGGCAGGGAGAGTGTCTACGAGAAAGTCAGGCCAATGCGTCCTGCTTTACCCATTCCTAAGCCCCAAACCCTACACCCCAACACTTAAACTGTAGAAACCAAGATCTTAAACCACAACTCAAAACCAGAATCTTAAA
The DNA here is from genome assembly GCA_905221615.1 of Symbiodinium sp. CCMP2592. NCBI lineage: Eukaryota > Dinophyceae > Suessiales > Symbiodiniaceae > Symbiodinium > Symbiodinium sp. CCMP2592. Next base: position 77,886 of record CAJNDT010000137.1, on the reverse strand, counting down.
CCCTAAACCCTTCAGAAGTCCAAACCCGAAATACCCTACATAACTGCAGGGCTGGAGCGGGACGACGGCTTTTCAAAGTTAGGATTCCGTTTGAAGGGATGTGAAGAAGGCTACGACATGGTGTATTATAGGGGCCTATATTGCTCCACGGGCTAGGGGTTCTCGAATAGAAGGCACATTTTCTGGAATTGCTTTCTTATCTGGTGATAGCCACGAAGAAGTAAGAGATCATTGCCCGCTTTTCTGTAGGCCTTGGGAACTGACTGGAACCCATTACACTAGAAGCCCAAAAGTTGGAAACCCTATAGCCGCAATCCTGAAGAGTAATGTAAAGGGCATCCCAGCACTATTTGGCCTTAATCCGGTTTCCAACTTTATGGGATTTACTGTAAGAGCTCCTGAAGGTTCTGGAAGGGCTTCGTTCTTTTGGGGTCTACGTAGGAGAAAAGAGGAAGGTGCCTACAAAAGCTTAAAACCAGGTCCATATCTATATCTGTCTATCTTTCTATGTGTCTGTCCATCTATCTGTCTAACTTTCTATCTGTATATATAGATGTACAGGATACATATGTATGTACATATCTGTTACCAAACTAGGGACTATATATGGGGATGCCCTTTTTCATTTTTGAGACATCTCTCCATTGCCGCACCGATGGCCGAGGGCCCAGCGCGTTTTCATCGTGTACAGGTCCTCGTGAAGCTCCATCACCGTGGAGGCGCCGAGCCTCCCAGCTTAGGTTTAAGTTTTTGAAAATTTAGGGTTTCAGGATTTGCGGTGTTAGGATTTGGGGTTGGGGGCTGGGGTTCTAGGGTTGGGGTTTAGGGTGGGGTTTGGGGTTTTGGGGTTTTGGGGCTTTGGGGTTTTGGGTTTATGGACAGTCAGCCAAGGAGCTGAGCTTGGCGCTTAGGATGGTTTTTGGCTTCTTGGGGGAGCTTAGGGTCTGGCTTTTCAGGGGTTTAGGGTGTAGGGCTTGGGCGAGTTGAGGGCTTAGTCGAGGTTTTGGGGCTGAAGGTTTTCGAAGGACTACTTCATGGGCCCCTGCAACTGGATTCACAACTGCAGTTCAACCGCAGGGTGAGGGTTTCCGAGGTGTAAAGGGGTTTCATTCCCCCTACGGTTTTCGGATGAATCCCTACAGGTTTTCGGATGACTTTCGACTATGCGCCCGAAGAGGGTTTCAGGTCTAGGATCAGGCCCACCAATTTAAAACCTGATCCTTCTTTGCAAGCCCCAAAAGCTGCGAGAGCCTTCTGCACTTATGCGCTATGAACTTGCTAGGCCCGGAACCCTACTAGCACGAGCCCCCAAACGGTAGCTAGAGGCTCATACCCATACCCTTTTGTGGGGCGCCCACTTTTTAAGATAACAGATCCTAACCATAAAACTAGGTATCCTAAAAAAGGGGGTAGGGTATGAGCCCCCAAACGGTACATCATCCTATGTCAGGACCTGAATCATTGAATCCCAGGGCCCCAGGCACCTCGGACCTTGGGGCCCGGAATGCCCTGGACCCAACGAGTCCAATCTTGGTCCCTATCCCCGAAGCCCACCTAAATCCCTAAACCTTAGACCCTAAATCTCTTCACCCTGAACCCGACATCCCTAAACCCTAAACCCCTGTATAAACTCACCTTTGATTTGTAGGAATGGAAGAATGGTAGTAGTAGTAGTAGTAGTAGTAGTAGTAGTAGTAGTAGTAGTAGTAGTAGTAGTAGTAGTAGTAGTAGTAGTAGTAGTTATAATTGTACCCCATTCCTCCATTCCCTACTAGCCAAAGGTAAGTCCCTAAACCCTAAACCCTAAACCCTGGCATCCCTGAGGGCCTCTTGAGATCTCTCTTGACGCCATCCAGGAACGAGGCAACAAGCGGCTTCACTGGCCTTGTGATGCAGGGTCTGCTTAAAGCCACGGTTTAGCGTTTAGGGTTTTAGGGTTTAGGGTTTTAGGGTTTAGGGTTTTAGGGTTTAGGGTTTAGGGGTTTAGGGTTTAGTAGGGTTTTAGGGTTTAGGGTTAAGTTTAGGGGTTTAGGGCTTTAGGGCTTAGGCCCCCAAACCCCAAACCATAATTCTGAAGCTAGAGGTGTCAGGGTCTAGGACCCTAAGCCCTTTATAAACCCTACCAGGACCCTCCTCAAACAGGGTATCTGGTCCCAAGTAGTGGGTATTTAGGGTCAAATAGATGGAGGGTACCCCAAACCCTAAACCCCCCTATACACTGATTTGAATCCATAAACCCCAAGCCCTGAACCGAAACCCTGTAAAGAATTTCTGAGGTGAGGGCCCCCGATCGACAACTGCACAGCAGCAGCCGCCTCCCAACCTGCCCGTGCTCTTGGCTTCAGATCCCGGGTTTTGGGGCTTAAGGTTTAGGGCTTAGGGCTTTAGGGTTTAGGGCTCTAGGGTTTTAGGGTTTAGCGTCCTTTCGGGTGAATCGGCTTTAGAGCTGAGGCTTTTAGGGTCATAGAGGGCTTGAGGATTGTCGGATTTGAGGCTTCGGTGTCTATGGGTTCGGATTTGAGACTGACGTCTGACGTAGGAAACCCCCGCTGCACCGTACAGTAGAAGCCAGAAAGTTGGAATATCATTATCGTAACCCCTTTAAGGTAAATTATAGGGGATCCTACCATTAATCCATATTCCAACTTTCTGGAGTTCCCTTTAGAGCTTGAACCCGGATCCCCGTCATGATTTGGGGATTGAAGGGTCAGGGTCTTCAATGTCAACACAGTTTGATGTTTATCAGTTTGCCGTAGTGTTGAGTGAATTTGGGGCCCTCGGGTCAGGCCGATGAGAAGCTGAACTCTGTATAAAGTAAAGCATAGTATGGTATAGTGCGGTATAGTAAAGTATAGTGAAGCGTCTGGTATAGTATAGTTTAGTTTAGTATAGTAGTATAGTAGTATAGTAGTAAAGTATATAGTCTGGGGTGCCCTCCCACCACTAACCACGAAACACTAACATGCAGCTAACACGGCAGCCCCAACAGCAGTTCCGGTTTCGTTCTAAGTTTAAGCTCCAACCTTTCAACAATCAGCGATCGTGGCCCTTACACACGAAGCTGCGACTAGGCCTCTTGATGTTGGTGTTCTCTTCATCCCTGCTATACTTCTTCGCCTGGCCGCGGCAGGGTTCAGGGTTTAGGAAGGGAGCTTAAGGGTCTTCACTACTGGGTTGCTCGATAACGTTGCTTTCTAGACTCCTTGATGATGAGGTTTCCTGGGTGTAACAACAGAGTGACAACAGGGTTTTCCGGCTCAAACCAGAGCAAAAGATTCAGAATACAGGGAGAATGACCGTGCCAATCATAGAAGTGTCAGCACTTTTTCCTGGAGCTTAGCGATGCGTAGGATGGCGAAGCGCGTCTTAAATTCTTTGTGCCGCAGGATTGAACGATCGCTTGCGCCATCAGCACCAAGACGCGAACGGCCCTGAACCCCAAGTAGATACCATTCCAAAGCGCCCACACAAGAGAACCTCCAAGAGCCCAATTCATAAGTAATATATGGTATAGGTACCTCAATACATAGAATAGGGTTTTGGAGTGTACCAGACTATACTTCGAGCAATGAGCCCTCAAAAATGATGCTACATAGTACATGAATCCTGCGACTACCCCCTACACCCTGAACCCCGAAACCCTAAATCTGTAGACTCTAAACCCAAACTAACCCCCTAAACCCTAAACCTCTAGTCCAAACCCTAAACCCTAAACGCATCAATTTTCTGATCATCCGAGAGGACCTGCCTCTATCTGTGCTGGGACCACCTGGCGAAGTGACTCGCAGTTTGGGGGGTTGTTCGGGGTTTAGGGTTCGAAACTCTATGGACAAAAACGCTCTCAAGCTCTGCCAGAATGAGAGCCCATAAGAAGGGTAGTTCACGCAAAAATTCTGGTTCCATGCTTCTGAACTGGTGCCTTTCGGAGTGAGCGGAGGGATTCAAAGTCCGCCGGGCGGTCTTTTCAGTTATGAAGCTCTTCAAAGGTCAAGGGAGGGGGAGAGAGAGAGAGAGAGAGAGAGAGAGAGAGAGAGAGAGAGAGAGAGAGAGAGAGAGAGTCTAACGAACAGAGCAGCCACGAAGCTGAAAACTCGACTCTGCATATGATACTTTCATGTATGTCCTTACTTGATTGAGTATTGATTTGTCTTGCTTCAATGTTTGTTTGTCATACGTACATACATACACACACACACACACACCCGATGTATGCGTCTATGAACGCCTGCAAACCACAAGACAGACAGATAAGCAATAATCCTGATACTCATCCTCGTGCTCATACTCCTACGCATACTCTGATCTAGACATAAATATGTACCAAGTTTCACATACTTGTTACTTGTACTTATGCAGACGCTCATGGTACACATGCGGTACACCCACACGGGAATCAGAAATGGAAATTTAAATCTCAATGCAGTAATGTGAGCATCAAGACCCGCAAAACCCTAAAGCCTGCGACTCCTGAGGCCTACATCCAGATTGGATTCGAAAAGGATCCGCGAATCACTCACCCTGGGGGTCCAAGCGCGCAAATAGGATTTGAGGTGTCAGAAGCCATTCAGAATTTTGCTTAAACCGTCCTGATTACCCTAAGCCCGCATAAACCGCCATACACACAAGTGCAAGCAGCCCACAGAACAAAAGCCAATGTTCCTATAGCATCTCCCGCGCCTCTAAGGAGTTCATGCCCCGATAGAGCTTCATCCTGGCTCTTGTTGGGTTTGGAGAAATGAGGGGGGTGGTGGGGGAGTTTTAGGATTTTGGGGGGTTTAGGGTTTAGGGGTTTATGGATTTCGGGCGGAAGTCTTTGTAGAGCTTATAAACGTTGGGTCATGGCCTGAGGCGTCCGGGTTGAGGGTTTGTGGTTTGCGCTTACGGGTTTAGGGTTTGGAGGTCCCCGACGAGGCTGCTTTACGGGATTGTGTCCATTGTCCAGGCCTCTATGGGACTAGTGTACAGATTTCTAGGGATTCTAGTGGGCTTCTAGAGTGTCAAGAGCTGAGACGGCTCTGCAGTGTAGCTGTGTTGGCGCGGGCCTGGAGATACGAGAGAATTAGCTACTCTCCGGGAAGCACTCTCTTGAGACCCTTGGTGAGTATTCCCTATGGTGTGTGGGGCTCGTGTGTTCTTCCACCCTGAGCCAAAACCACACCTCCGTCGTGAATGAAATTCCACATGGCCCTGTAGAACGCTTATAGTACCTTGAAAACCTGTTTGTGCACTTCTGGAAACCCTAAGCCTACCGCACACCTCGATTTCTTATCTATAAGCTCTACAAAAACTGCCAATGCCTTGGACAAACCGCAAAAGCAGACTGAACACGACGACCGAACAGATGCAGCATTTAGCCTTCAGGAACCAAGCCCCAAAACAAAAACATCACGTGCCAGCTTTACCAGCGGAGCCCATGTTTGAACCTGACACAACCCTAAACCTTCACCATGAACCCTAAGCCCCTCAACACCCTAAACCCTAAACCCTGAAGACAATCAACCCTGAAGACAACCAGTCCTCCGGCCATCGTGGTAGAAGGCGTCTCCTGGGCTCTCAGATGTACCAGCCTGGCCGGAAGATGGGGGGATCAAAGCTACCTCAGGCTCTTTCTCCAGTTGACTTGAAATCAACGCCAGCTTGAGGATTTGCATATGTGGTGTTTTGGCTACTTGATTAGGGCCTTTCTCGCGTGCGCGCTCGCGAGTCTAGATACAAAGGCTGGAGGTTGCAGGCAGATCGTCCTGCAAACAAAGTGGGTTCCCAAGACGCTGAACTTTCCTGTCTCAGACCTCTGTCCGTGGCACAAGCACAGCTGCCCTCGACACTACAGTAAAACCCTGGGTAAACACGGCAAAGTCTTGAGACAGGCCCTGCGCAAATTGTGAAAAAACCCTACCGCCCCTACGATCCCAAACCGTCAAACACGAGAAACGGATGGGGTCGATAGCAATCGCAGAAACCCTCAACCCCTTAGGGCCCAGACCCTGAAACCTTCGAATGCACGATGCGCGCGAAGCCGTAGTCCCAAGAACATGCGTGCTTGAAGGACCAGGGTGTGAAAACAAAGGATCAAAGCTCCCGGCCAGCACAAGGCCACACATGAAGGTGGAAGCACCCAGCCTAAAGCCAGGATGCTTTCATCAAAGGGGAAAAGGAGGGACCCTTAATACGGACCCCTAGGTAATATACCCTTAATATAGCTATTATATACCCATTATAGGCTAAGGGTCCCCTTTAAGGGTCCCTCCTTTTCTCCTTTGATTTCAGACAGTAAGAAAGCCGGTACGGTTGGAGGCCTCAGGCCTTGGAGTTCAGGGCTATTTGGGGGTTATATGGGGGTTTCCGAAAATAGCGGACTCTAAGATAGTACCCTAAATAATAGGATCCTTATTAAAAAGGTTATAGTATCCTTAAGGGAGGGGGGTCCAAGGGGGGTATATAGCCTAGTGATCCCTAATTCTCCCTAGTACTCCCTAAGGTTCCCTTACAGTCCCCCAAGGATTCCTTATACCCTCCCCCCTTGAACCACCCTCCCTTAAGGATCCTATAAAAAGGACCCCCAAATAAGGTACCCCTAATTTTCGGAAACTCCCATATAAGCGTTTGAGGGTTTCTGGTGTGGGTGTCAAAGTTGAGGAGCTGTAGTACTGTATGGCCTAGAAAAGGGACGGAGCTAACATCACAAGGGGGGTCTACTTGGAGGACAATGGGACGTAGTAACCATAGCTATTAGTACCTTAAGTGGGGTTATAATGATAAGTGCGGTTACCTAATTGCCATGATACTCCCTGCAGGGTCAGCGATTTATGCCTTGAGGCTTTTCGGGTTGAGCTGATCGCTCAAGGCCGAGCGCTTCTGTAACTACTTCTCGTCTCGGAAAAATTTGAGCTTGAAAGTTTAGGGTTTGAGGGTTTAGGTTGGGTACTGCCCCCACCCTGTAACAGTCCCTAGTCGGGGTTATAGTAAGGGCTATACATACCTAGATTATGAATATTGTTAACTGTTACAGAGTGGGGCAGTACCCTAAGTTTAGGGCACAGCGGTTACGAAAACAACTACACCAAAGCACGGGCCCACTGGGGTTCGCACGCCAGGGCCATTGCCGCTGCAGCAATGTTGGCCACGCCTGCCAACTCATTGCATGGAAGCTTCTCGAAGCTACGCCCTCCTCGGGCACCCAGAAAACCTACTGTGTAGTATTGGTAACATGATGTAATGAGGAATTCCCAAGGTAGTATCGGTAGCTATTCAGGCTTCTACTGTATAGTGCGGAAACGCACCTCACCTGTCCGTGGACCAGAAACACCTAGAAAGCCTTCAATTCTGACCTACCTCACACGCCGAGAAGAAGCTTCTAACTGGGAGCCCGGCCTCCATCTGCAACCACTGGCACTTTGAACCTGCACAGCTTGAGTCTGCGCCGATTGACCTGAATTACACTCGGGAGCCACGAACCCCAGGAACCAGCGCCCATCTCTAGCATCCTACTCTCCTTCAGGGCTAAGGGTTTAGGGTTTGAGTGCTAGAGGCAGGGGCCTCCAGCGTGTGCGGCTGTAGAGTTGGGCTTAAAGTTTTGAAGACTGTAGATTAGCGGTCCCTCACTGAGCCATGAAGCCAAAGCTGGGCCATCCATACCAAACAACCCTCTTACCCACGCCCATTCCGGCGGCAAAGCCCGCATGAAGCTGGGGCCACTGCTCGCTCGCATACCGAGCCACGTGGTACACCTTGCACGTGTGTTACAACTAGGGGAGATATTGTAGCTTCCTTCCTCTTATTGGTATTACTCTCATCGTGACAACCGGCACTGGTAGAGGTGGTGGCTGTACGGTTGATGATATAAATCCTGCATTACCTTAAGGACCCTAAACTATGGGAATTATGGTATATTCTTTATTATGGGTAATGCAGGATTTATATCATCAACGGTAGTTAGTAGCAGCAATGTTGGTAGTCATCGAGGTCGTAGTCGTCGTAGCTGTCCCAGCAGCCAAAGCAGTCGCAGAACTCGCAATGGTCGCAGTTGCAGTAGGAGCAGCAGCGGCAGTAGTAAATAGCACAGCAGCAGCAGCAGCAGGAGGAGTAGTAGTAGTAGTAGTAGTAGCAGTAGTAGTAGAAACAGAAGTGGTGGTGGTGGTGGTGCCACAGCACTATGTCGCGATTGTTGGGTTTTAAGTCGGTTGCAGTTCGTAGCATGTAGCTACTGTAGGGGCCTTAATGATAGCAACAAAGTTTTGGTGCCCATTATACTGAAGCTTTAAGAGGGAACCCACCAGAATAATGAAATAGGTCATCATTGAAGTCACTATATTATAGTACCCTTATAGATCCCGTATTATAGTAGCCTTTATAAGACCCCTTTAAAAGGGAACCCTATTCTAACCAGCAAGAAACTGACCCTGAAACCAGGTCGGAGTTGCTGCACTACCCAGTGGGCGGCCAATCGCCGGGGCCTGCCGACATCCGTTGAAGTTTCTTTGGGTTTTGGGTTTAGGGTTTAGGGGTTTAGGAGTTTAGAGGTTTAGGAGTTTAGGGGTTTAGGGTTTTAGGGTTTAGGGTTTGGGGTCTGGGATTTAGGCTTTAGGGTTCGGGATTGGGTTGTACCTGTTTGTTGTGTTGCGACAAGATGATGAGTTTAGGGCCGACAAGCATGACCACTGAAACCCTGCCCAAGCCTGACAAATCCTACGCAAACCTCCAGAAGACACCAGTTACTGAGTAAGAATAAACTCATCAATGCAGATCCCTAAGCCCTAACCCCCTAAAAACCTAAACCCCTAAGCCGCTGAACAGGGTAAAGCAAGGACAAGAAAACGAGGGAACTCCCATGCCTTAGAACGCCCGAGCCTAAACACCCCATATATACATGTGCTACCACCATGAAAAAAGCCTCCGAAATACCACTGTCATTATTCTCCCTATTGAGGCCCTGTTGTTATCTAGGGAGCTCGTCTGCAAAGAACTTTAAAAGTTGGGAACCGTTTGAGAAGTAAGAGAAGAACTTTGTAGAACCCCCTAAAACGCTAAATCCTAAACCCTAAACCTTAAACCCAAAACCCTAAAACCCCACACCTCAAAACCCTAAGCCCTAACCCCCAAAGCCCCAAACCTGTGGCCCCAAGTCGCCCAGACCTCCGCTTGTGAGACTAAGCTATCCGAGCCGACGCCGACCTTGGAGACGGAATTAAACTCTGACAGGCTTTAGGGGTTTAGGGTTTAGGGCTTTCGGGGTCTAGGTTTCAGGGGTTTAGGGTTTGGGAGTTTGGGGGTTCAGGGTTTAGGGATTTAGGGTTTAGGGGTTTAGGGGTTTAGGGTTTTTTGGTTCAGGGTTGAAGGCTTTAGGATTTTAGGGTTTAGGGTACATTGGGGTTTCACCGGCTTAGAGGATTTTGACAACCGCTGATCAGGCTATGATAAGAAAGTTGTAGGGTTGAGGTTTTGCAGACTAGTGCTAGGGCTTCAAGGCTTCGTGTGTTTCAGGAAGCTAGGTGAATGTCTTGCAGTGCTACTGTAGAACTATCACGGTGTTGTTCCTTTTGGGATCTGTTGTTCTTCTTTCTGCTTTCCCCCACGCACAAGTGTCGAACTGCATGGGGTTCTTACGCTAGATGTACAGACAAATCGCTCCGCCACCAGAAATCCCTTACCGAGGGTTTAGGGTTACGGTTTAAGGCTTGTTGAGGTGCTGTGTATGGTGCTTGCAAAGCCCACTTTCCTGCAGCCGGCGACCAACAAATAAGCTCCTTATAGAAGAGAAGCAGCCCAACTATCGACACCCGAAATCCCAAGCCTTCTGCGCTACACCGTACGCCCTCAACCCAAGCCTTTTCTCCCGGATCCTTGCCCCTTTATAGTCTCCTTATCAGAGCCTGATCATCACCCGTACTTAAAGGATCATGGGACTTAGTAGCTCTGGTTATAATTCAGGTAGCTGTACTTATAACTACTTATATCCTCACTTAGGGTACTGATAACCTTACTTACTAAGTCCCATGATAATCACCCGTATAGTAGCACTCACAGTAGGTGTGGCAACCCTCTCCCCTCAGGTCAGTTCTCGCAGCCCATCTGCACCGGCTTCCAGCAAAGGCTGTGCCTGTAGTATAGGGTTTCGGGTTCAGGGGCTTAGGGTTTAGGGGTTTAGGGTTTAGGGGCTTAGGGTTTAGGGGCTAAGGGTTTAGGGTTTAGGGTTTAGGGGCTTCGGGTTTAGGGGCTTAGGGTTTAGGGGCTTAGTGTTTAGGGTTTAGGGCCTGTAGAGCCCTCTTCTCGGGGTGTCGTGTTGGGGCTAATGGGAAAACCGCAGGAGCCGAAGTGAATGAACAGGTACCGTAAGACTTTACCTATACTCGCTCATGAGGCCTGAGTCTCTATAGCGCAGACAAGGAGCCTACACAAGCGACAGGGGCTCAGAGCGCTAATGCAGGGGCCTTAATAAGTAGACTATAAACATAAATAAGAAACCCTCAAAATGGTATAAGCAAATTTTGTATTAAGGCCCCTATATTAATAGGGTTTCATGAATAAGGAGCCCTCAAAATAGTATAAGCAAATCTTGTATTAAGGCCCCTAAAATACCTTAGGGTTTGGTGCTTAGTGCATTTAAGCGCCTTGGTTTTGAGCCCATGCATTCCTCGCAGTCCTTGATCCCAACCTCCAGAATGCCAGAGCCCTCAGGACCCATGATTAGGGTTTAGGGTTTAGGGTTTTAGGGTTTAGGGATTAGGGTTTAAGGTGAAGGGTTTAGGGTTCAGTAACCCCGTTTTAAGGTCGAAGCCTGCTTTGGTGTGACCACGTTCCCGGCGACAACGTCCAGGGACGGAAACTGCTGTTTCACCTAGGAGCGTGGCAAACCCTAGACCGCTAAACCGCTAAATCAGTAAACACTAAACCCCTAGGCCTGCTTTCTCAGAACCCTCAGGCTTTAATTGGGGCAAGAGCCAAGAGCCGTGCATATTTCAAGCAATTTTTCCTGCACAATTGACAATAGGTTCTCAGCTTGCGCAAGATGCAGGTTTCATGGCTTCGGATTCAGTCTCAGGGCTTGGGGAGCAGGGTTTATAGGGTTTAGGGGTTTAAGGGTTAATCAAAGCTTTATCAGGCTTAAATGGAGTGGGACTTCGGATTTTGAGCGAGTAGGGTACCCTAAAGCCTAAGCCCTACATCCTAAACGCGAATGAGGCTAGGTCTTCAAGCCTTGATCGAGCTGAGGGTAGGGCTTTTCTGATGAAGTCGGCTTGCTCTGCGATGGAGCCACGGCCGGCCTACCAGTTCTCGGGCAGACCCCTTTTCCGACTAATTAGCAGTTCCTTATATAGTATTATCATTATATGTTATATATGAAATACACACAACCCTTCTCTATTTATGAAGCTCCCTACATGATTACGTGCGTCGTCTGCCTACGGATGACTGCTGTCCTGACCACCGCGCCAGGAAATGCCAAACCCAAAGAAATATTTGCGGCCACTTCAATGCATATTTAGGGATATTCGGGTTCAGGATGCTTCGACGTAGTCTGTCCACATTGAAAATCTGGGTCGCTTTTGACTGAAACTCTGAGCTGCCTGGCTTTCGCTGACTTCACTGGATACTGGATGCCACTCTGAGCCAACGAATGCCAGCTAGCAACGCACCCTGCGCACGAAGAAACCTCTTCGTACAACCTGAAAGGGCCCTCATAAAATGATGACAGACCCACATAAGACAATGGACAACTTAACAACACCATCTTACAAAGTCATGACACCACACAAAGCCCCAAATACTTCTGCACTGCTGTGCCTCCAGGAAAAGGACGTCCATTCCAGCCTGGTGCACGGAATCAGGTACCGCGCCACATCCTACTACCCAATACCTGTAAGTCCTCATGAACGTTCCATCAAACATCTTAAATGCCACTGATCAACCGGAAGATGCTTTTCTAAAGAGAGGGGATTGCTGTGGCTAAGCTTTTTCAATTTTTAGAAAGAGTGAACCGGTTAAACAAGATGGTACTGCTGATGGACAAAATCCTGCATTACCCACTATAAGGAATATAGCATAGTTCCCATATGTTAGAGTCCTTAGGGTCATGCAGGATTTTGTCCATCAACAGTATCCTGGGTCCGGTCCTCCACCAGGCAGCGGACGCGCTCGAACTCTGCAGCCTTCAGTGACGTTTGTGAGCTTCAGAAACAGGAGCGCCGATTGATGGCTTCCTTTTGGGGCTTCAGGGTTCAGAGGTTTATAGGCTCTACAGTTTAACCGTTGAAATCCCCAACAGATGTTCTAAGCACCCTTAGTTCAGGGACTGCTAACTGATACCTCTGCTTCTCTGAAGCAGTTCTTGTGTTGATGGATTTGGGCTTACGGCTTACGGCTCAGGGCTTGGGGTTTTGGATTGGAGGGGGTGAGCGCTCAGAGTTTAACAATCTTGTTGACCAACTAGCAAAGAGTCCTATTACACCAACTGGACATTGGGAAAGCAGTTACCAAGCCCTCGCACCTTTACCCTAACGGTAACCACGGAGAAACCCTTCAGTTTCTTGCCATGGCATGCCAGGAGTCGACTTTCTCTTAACTAAGCATGATAGCGCATCTATAAAGTCCTTGGACTTACCACTGAATTCCTAATACTGGCAGGACCCCCCTCCCCCTCTAATATAGGGGCCTGAAATACCACAGTAGAGTCTGGAGCATAATACATTTTAAGACGGGCTCTCAGGGAAAATTATGATTAACTATTCCTAAAACCCTAAAGCCTCCCTGTTACCGAAGCCTTTGGCGCAACAGCAGCGCCCACCAGAAGCTGCCGGTTCGCATCCTCGAATCGTCGGACAGTGAGGCTTGGGATTCTCGGAATAATATTCTATATAAGGGCCTTAATCATTAGAGTATGGCATTGAAGGAATAATTCTATATAGGGGCCTTAATCGTTAGAGTATGGCATTGTGGTAGGATGATACTGGGGAACCGTATGAAATAATTGTGGCACTTTAAGCCCCCTACATTGAGGAATCGAAGCCCTATTGGATGCAGGGTTCAGGGCTTTCCGGCTTTGGATTACAAACGCCGCAATCCTGTACAACAGACACTGATCTAGTGAAAACTCCCTAAACCCTACACCCCAAAGCCTAACCTCGCTGAAATTCGGCACCCTGGAGCCGACAGCCAAGCCCTGCAAGACCTCACCAGCATACCCTTGAACCCGCCAGAACCCACAGAAACCCCGCAAACTGTTAGGGTTTAGGGGCTTAGGATGGTTCAGGGTTCAAGGTTTCCCCTGCACGCTTCCCTGTGAACACCCTGTGAAATTCCTGCTTTTGGAAGAAACCTTAGACGGCCGAAGGCAGTTTGTTGAAGGGGCCTTCGAGTTGCTGAGGTACACAAACTTCGGGGTTTTTGAAGCACTCAAGAATAGTCCCATGAGACCGCTCCTAGCCCGAAGGTGATTCGTGATTCCTAAGCATTTCATGATCAAAACTCCTAAACCTTCTGCCCGGAATAGCTTGGCGTAGTCCCTAACATGCCAAACCGACAAAAATAAAAAGACCTCGCAAGCCCCACCGTATCTGTCTCTGGGGCCAGAGCCATCGCCGCGTTGGGGAAGTTTTTGACCTCCACGGTCGGTGTGCTGTGTGTTGTGTGTTGTGTGTTGTGTGTGTGTGTTGTGTGTGTGTGTGTTGTGTGTGTGTTGTGTGTGTGTGTGTGTGTTGTGTGTGTGTGTGTGTGTTGTGTGTGTGTGTGTGTGTGTGTGTGTGTGTGTGTGTGTGTGTGTGTGTTGTGTGTGTGTGTGTGTGTGTGTGTGTGTGTGTTGTGTGTGTGTGTGTGTGTGTGTGTGTGTGTGTGTGTGTGTGGTGTGTGTGTTGTGTGTGTGTGTGTTGTGTGTGTGTGTGTGTTGTGTGTGTGTGTGTGTGTGTTGTGTGTGTGTGTGTGTGTGTGTTGTGTGTGTTGTGTGTGTTGTGTGTGTTGTGTTGTGTGTGTGTGTGTGTGTTGTGTGTGTGTGTGTGTGTGTGTGTGTTGTGTGTGGTGTGTGTGTGTGTGTGTGTGTGTGTGTGTGTGTGTGTGTGTGTGTGTGTGTGTGTGTGTGTGTGTGTGTGTGTGTGTGGTGTGGGTGTGTGTGTGTGTGTTGTGTGTGTTGTGTGTGTGTGTTGTGTGTGTTGTGTGTGTTTGTGTGTGTTGTGTGTGTTTGTGTGTGTTGTGTGTGTGTTGTGTGTGTTGTGTGTGTTGTGTGTGTGTGTGTGTGTGTGTGTGTGTGTGTGTGTGTGTGTGTGTGTGTGTGTGTGTGTGTGTGTGTGTGTGTGTGTGTGTGTGTGTGTGTGTGTGTGTGTGTGTGTGTGTGTGTGTGTGTGTGTGTGTGTGTGTGTGTGTGTGTGTGTGTGTGTGTGTGTGTGTGTGTGTGTGTGTGTGTGTGTGTGTGTGTGTGTGTGTGTGTGTGTGTGTGTGTGTGTGTGTGTGTGTGTGTGTGTGTGTGTGTGTGTGTGTGTGTGTGTGTGTGTGTGTGTGTGTGTGTGTGTGTGTGTGTGTGTGTGTGTGTTTGTGTGTGTGTGTGGTGTGTGTGTGTGTGTCTGTGTTGCTTTGGGTGTACTTGGAGGTTCATGGAAAGTCCTTAAGGGGTTTACCCTAAATTACCCAACCCTAAATCCCCAAACCCTAAACCCCATTAGTTCTCTGTGAAGTTTCTGGGGTCTTGTCGGGGCACATGGGCAGCTATATGCCGGGTTAGACGGCCAAGTCCATTCCCTGACCCCTTACATAGAATCAGGTTGAGGGGCCTAATAAGCTACTCCTCCGAACGTTTTGCTGCTACTTGTATGTGTGGCTGAAGTCTCGTTATCAACACGACTCCTGTCGTCATCATAATCATCAAGATCATCACAAAAATCATACCTGTCGTCATGATCATGCTTGGTGCTCCTAGTTGTTGCAATTGGCAATGTGTTTGTTCGGGTAAGCACATATACATGATTCCAAGCAGCTCGTGATTCCTGTCGTTGAACTACTACTGTGCTTGTTACAATTACGTAATTGCGACTGTTGACCCCATTCCTCTCTCATGCAGTTTCGCCCGGCCGGCCTTTTTCAGGTCTGATCTTGTCACCAGAGCCACCAGCTCGCCGTCCTGGCTCAAAATACCCACTGCGAGTCTGGATGAGGCCCAGCAATCACCCGTGGAACGGCCCAAGATGGTATTCTTTAGGCCGCTGTTCCAGAACTTCTACACCCTGGACCCCGGAACTGCGTTCTCCCCTTGAGCCCCGTGCACACCCTCAACCTGCAATGAACTGCAACTCAGAATCACGGACAACAAACACTACCTGATTGAATCGCCCGTTTCTGGAATTCATCCGGGTTTTCAGGCTTCGGATTGCAAAGAATTCAGGTGTGGTTGAGAAGGATGAGATTAGTGCGACAGGTTGAAATAGCAACAGTAGTAACAAATGTAATAACGAGGTCAATGGGCCAGTGATAAGTTTAGTATCTCATATTTAGTTGTATGATCAACGGTACTGATTAATATATGTACATACATACATATATACATATACATATATATATATATATATATAACTATGTAAGCATGTACTCATTTATGTGTGTATACATATATATATATATATACACATACCTAAACACACACTCACACACGCACACACGTGTTTGTCATACCCTGGAATATTTGTTGACCCCCACCCTGTTTGTTCGGCCCCATGTTTTTCTGACCACCCTCTCTGCTGTTTAGAGTTTAGCCTGCACTTTTGCAAGGATTCTGTTTTGACGACCGAGCCGGCAGAGTTCTGGAATGGCGATGGACCTTGAACGGTTGCACGAGTTTCGGCGACTCTGTCGGCATAGGCACCCTTGGCAGGGCTGGCGACTCTCCGAACCAGCCTTGGGCCAGACTGTCCTATGTTGGGAGAACTGACCCAGGCAGAACTTGGTTATCAAGGGTTCCCTTGACCTCCCCATGTGCTACAAGCACTTGTTGCTCTTTGCCACCACCACCTACTGTGCTAGCCCCCCGAGCCTTCTTTCTTGCCCCCGAATCCCGACGTACCCCCGTCTACCACGAACACCCCCGGAAGGGGGGAAGGTTCTGTTCTCCAGCGGGGGGGTTGGGGCGGTGCAACCGCCTCCATTTGTAAACAGCATGTCCGTGTCACGGGTTCTGAAAGGCTCCATGCATTTATTTCCTGGCAGTGAAAGCCAGCTGCTCAAAGGGTTTAGGGTTTAGGGTTTAGGGTTTAAGGGTTTAAGGGTTTAGGGGTTTAGGGTTTAGGGTTTAAGGGTTTAGGGTTTAAGGGTTTAAGGGTTTAGGGGTTTAGGGTTTAGGGTTTAAGGGTTTAGGGTTTAAGGGTTTAAGGGTGTAAGGGTTTAGGGGTTTAGGGTTTAGGGTTTTTTTTTTTGAACGCCTTTTTCCTCACGGTTTAGGGTTTAGGGTTTAAGGGTTTAAGGGTTTAAGGGTTTAGGGGTTTAGGGTTTAGGGGTTTAGGGTTTAGGGTTTAGGGTTCAAGGGTTTAAGGGTTTAGGGGTTTAGGGTTTAGGGGTTTAGGGTTTAGGGTTTAGGGTTTTAGGGTTTAGGGTTTAGGGTTAGAGGTCCTGGGCTTGAAGCTCCCGCGCCAGATATCGAGACACTCTAGAGACTCTAGATCTCGAAGCCCAACACCAAGGTTTGGAGGTGTAAGGACTACCGGTGCTACATAAGCTTTAGGCTCTTTGACGTGCGTAATTAGTTTTTGGAGCTAGTGCTGTGTTCAAAATCGAACGAAAATTTCGTGCCTCGTTCAGGATGGGCAGCTTGCCCTTCTTGCTTTGGACGAGCTTTTCCAGCGCCTGACGGGTCGAAGCACTTTGGCAATCAAGAACTGGTGATATCTGACAATGTGGTGCTCTTTAGATAAGTATGCAACAGAATCCCTTCGGATGATAAGTAATATGACGTATGGCGTTTCAAGCGTATATACTGTAAACAATTCAGCCGAAGGAGGCCGTTCAACAACAACAAAACCAATAGAAAACCAATGTCGCAGTGTTGCTGATCTTCTGGTGGTGCCGCGGGCTGCTGGTGCTAACCCCCAACACCCAACCCTGGCCGCCAACAGCAACCAAAAACTCGAATCGCATCCCCCCCTCAAAAAAAACTAACAGACCCTACACCCGGTGGAGATTTGGAAAGTTTCCGAAAATAAGGGGACCCTATTTAATAAGGATCCTACTATTTCTGGTAACTACATTAAGGCTCCCCTATTTTCGGAAACTCCCTTTTGGGTGGTTGTCAAAATTAGGGTCCCTTTTTGGGTACCCTAAATCTTAGGTGCCGTACTATAATAGGGACCCAAAAAGTGACCCTAAATTTTGACAACCACCCATTTCGGTGTTACCGTCTCTTGGCTTCGTGGGCTCTGCCTCCCCCAGGGAGATCGGCTCGGAGGCTGTCAGGCACTGCGCCTGCAGAGGCGTTCGGGGGGGTGCTTAAGCTTTAGGGTCTGGGTTTGAGGGTTTAGGGGTTGAGCGGTTCAGGGGTTTAGGGTTTAGGGTCTATGTTTCAGGGTTTAGGGGTTAAGGGGTTAAGGGGTTTAGGATTTAGGGCTTGGGTTTCAGGGTTTAGGGGTTAAGGGGTTAAGGGGTTTAGGGTCTGGGTTTCAGGGTTTAGGGGTTCAGGGGTTTAGGGCTTGGGTTTCAGGGTTTAGGGGTTCAGGATTTGTGCTTCAAGGTTGTGGAGTTTCAAATGGCTTTTCAGCATTAAACAGGCTGTACTAGGTTTGAGGGAGTTAGGCTTAAGAGCTTGTTTTTATGTGGTTGTTTTTTGTGTGAAGGAACGGGTCAGGGCTTGGGGTTTAGGCTTCGCTTTAAACTTTGTGATTTCCGGCCTCTTGGTCAGTGGTGGATGACTAGTCCTACTGTCCTACTATATCCGCCATAATCTCTAAATCATGATATAGCATGCTACTTAGCTGCTACTTCAAGGTTCAGCACCTTGTGTCCCACTTTTTGGGAACCTATTCTCTGATTCAGAGCTTTTGACCAGAAACACAGCTTCACTCGCGAAGTTGCGGGGCATGGCTGTCTGGTGCTTAGTAGGGAATGGGGGGAATGGATCCCGAGAGTAGTCCCAATATGATCCCATATCATAGTCTCCATAATCCGTTCCCCCATTCCCCACTAAGAACCAGACAGCTGCATATCATAGTACCCTATTATGGATCCCTTATGGTAACCCTTATAGACCCCTTTGGAGTATTACGGCCGATGACCCTCTGGGCATTCGCTTAGCTCTAGCCGTGGTCCTCGAACTCCACAAGCTCATGCGTTTGAGCCGCTGCAATCCGCAAAAATCCGCAGGCATTGAAGGCTTGACAGTAGCACCTCTGAATCTGAAACCTTCACAATTCTTAAACAAGCCCTAAACCCTATATCCTACTGTTAGCGTGGTGCCGCCTTTGGCGTCATGACTGTTGACAGCCTGGTACTTCGGTCCTGACGGGCACAGCACGGAGAGCCGCAAGGGTGCTGGGATGTCAGTGTTGCCGAAGAGTTCAGGATTCTGGGAAGCTTGCGGTCGGGGTTTGAGAACAAACATAGCGTCCTTAACGCTTAGGCTTAGAAATAGGGCTTTGAGTTACTTGATTTGCTTGCAGTACTATATACTCAAGAGGTTTTTTATAGTTTTTGCTTTGGTCAATGCTTGCACATTCACTCAACATTGAAACTCTGTGTCTTAGTCGAGTCGCTGGATTTTCTCGAAGAGCAATGATTTCTCGCAATTCTTTCTTCGTAGCATGCTTTCCGGAGCTAATACTTATCGCTTGGTCGAATCACCCTGGCCAGCACCCCCCCGTTGCGCAATTACCTAGCTTTGACGTATGCCAGAGTAGAACAGTATAAGTCTGAAAACACAAGTAATCCTATCGGTAATTGTTGAGGCATCTATACCAGACGTGGGTCGGTCGTTTACGCATTGCTGCCTTCGAGTGAGACCAGACTTACCCATACTCGCGTGCAGTGATTAGATGATCTTCGCAGGACTAGTGAGCCAACTCGTGACAAGCTCAGTTGAGGCTTCGAGATTAAAGCAGAGGGAGAGTGTCTTCGAGGTTCAGATGGGCTGGCTTTGCCGACGGATTGTCCGCGTCTTGTCAGCTTAAGCTCCCAAACCCTCTATACCTGTTACAACCCTTCATATACCCCAAATTGTTGGAGGATACTTTCGCGGAACCGACTTGGAAATGACGATTCCTGGCTAAATTTGGCTACATGGAGGCGGCTCGGGTTGGGACTTATGTCAAGGATCAGAGGCCTGGAAGAGGGTGTAAGGTGAGTATAGCAATGAGTGTGTGTGTGTGTGTGTGCGCATACATACAATGTACAATATATATATATATATATATATATACACACACAGACACACATTAGTAGAGCATGCACCCATCTCCGAAGTAACGCGTACTCAGCTGGTCCTACAAGCAAAGCAATCGTCAGTATTCTGAGCATCCTGTTGCATTTGTCACCTGACATACGACTAACTTACTTCCTCCCCCCAAACCTGAACCTTGCCTGTTACGCGAAGACTGCGCTGTACACCCCAAATCGCCTTCCAAAAGCCAGAGTCTGAGGGAGACTCTGTCCCCCAATGTAATGGGCCTTGGGGGGGGTACATGATCCGTCATTGTCCTACCTTGGTCTACTTTGAAGGATGCCATGTTAAGAGGCCCAAAAACGGGTTAGAATAGAGCTGCCATGCCGAGCATAGAGATTTGAGTTTCGCCGGGGGCATTGGTCAGGAAGCTTGCAATGCACGTGCACCACAGGAAGTTCAGTTTTTGAGGGAGTTGAAGCTCTTTCGGTCTGAGACTTTGGATTGGCCCTAGGGTTTAGGGTTTAGCCTAAACCCTAAACCCGAAACCCTAAACCCTAGTGCGGTTGTCCTCGATGAAGTCGATGTCACGGCTTGTCACGATTCCAAGGAACCTTTCGGGGGTCAATAGGTATCGTCTGGGACTTTGCAGCTTGTGGCTTAATATATTTTAATAATTGGAACAGGGTTCTGCGGCCCACTATACTATAATTATATAGAATAAGGAACCCCCAAATTGGTATAGGTACTGATTACAGTAAGAGTACTCATTAAGGCTAGAGTCTTGAGATCGCCAATGCCAAGCGAATAAACCTGAATCAATGTCGCCTCGCTTTCTTAAACCGTTACGTGAACCTCCGGAGCAGAAACTTGGTCAAGTGCGAAAGTTGAAACATGCAAGGCGCCATGCGCTGCAGAGACGCCTGCGATGCGACAGAAGCAGTGTATGAACAACATGAAACCGCAGCTAGTCATCCCGAACATCATCATCGTCATCAGCAGCATAGCCGCCAATGGTACCGTCATCCCGGTTTGTGGAGGGCAGCACTCGTTGTCACCTACATCAGCAAAGTCACTTCCAACATCAACACCAGAGACATCGTCGCCATTGCATTATATAATCGTTATCAGCAGTGTGAATTCACCCGAACGTCATGGTCAGCACTGCCATCCTCCACCTCCTCCTCTTGCTCCTCCTCTTGCTCCTCCTCCTCCTCCTCCTCCTCCTCCTCCTCCTCCTCACGCTCCTCGTCGTCGTCCTCCTCCGCATCATCGTCAGCCTATCACGACAACTACTGACTACTGTTGTCATTAGCACATCGCATCACGCTCTCTATATGAAAATTGCTGTGGTCAAACCGGCCATCGTCACTCATCGCCATCACATCATCAACTTTTTCCTATTCACCGCAGCCTTCAGCTGGCAACTATCATTATCACCGCTGGCTCGTTGTCATTGCCGACCTTCGTCGTCAGAGTGATCACCGTCATGATCTTCACGGCCATCAGAAAACCAATCGTCAACATGTTAATCCAAACCCTCCCCACCAACACACTCATCCCGGTTCATCCTCAGAGCGGGCTTGTGGGATCGCATCGGCCAGGGTAAGTTCGTCCTAATTCGCATCCTCTTCCCCATAACCAATATCGGGAACAACAAACTGTCTGTCTTGGAGTTGAAAGTTGAAAGCCTCTCAGAAAAGGTCCTCGCCTGTTGCCCATCATCCCCATGTCCGTAATGCAGACCGTGGAGGCATCGTGCTTTTGCCTGGACCAACACTTGAGAAACAGCCACAAACTGCTGAAAAACAACAATGCACGGTAGCATCCAGCTCGGCGCGAAAGCTGCGACCGACCTGACCAGATGCAATCCCTGGCCTAATGTTGTCCACATCTGCAACGGTATGTGTCTGCGAGAGCACCTCAGCCATATGCAGGGCACATGGCAGGGTTTGAGATAGTCACTCTGTACTGATTCATCGGTTGCAGGGTTCAGCCGATGGGTTCTTGCAAATTAGGGTTTAAATTGGTTTACTGTCAGGCATCTCTTGTCAGTCATGTGACTAAGAGTCTTTTCATCATTTCTCTCAAGCTTAGTCCTGCGACTTCTTCGCCCCAGGACTGTTGTGACTGCCTGTACTGCGCTTGTTTAAAAGGAGGGACCCTTAATAAGGACCCCTAGGTATATACCCTTAATATAGCTATCATACACCCATTATATAGCCCATTATAGGGTAGGGGGTCCTCATTAAGGCTCCCTCCTTATCCCTTAAACCCTAAACCCTCATAGATCCCTTTAAAGGAACCCTAAGAGCCCTAAATTAAGGGTCCCTATTATACACCCATTATATAGCCCATTATAGGGTAGTAAGGGTCCCCAGTTTCCACATGCTGGGCAGAAAATCTGCGCGTACTCTCTCGGCCCTTACCTGGAAGGTGGACTTCCCACTTAAAGGCTCATGGGACTTAGTAAGTAAGGTTATAAGTAGGTTATAATTAGGATAACCCCACTTAGGGGACTTATAACCCCAATTATAACCTACTTACTAAGTCCCATGATCCTCTAAGCACTTTCTCGCTCTTCTGCGGCAATCCAGGAGCTGAGGCAGTGGCAAAGGGATCCATGATGAACCCATTCTCCCATTTTTTCACCAGATCCACCTTCCGCATACCGGATACACCGACCGTGCGAGGCGAGAACTGCGTTTTAGGACCTTCACTTTGCTTGGGTGTATGTGTATATATATATATATATATATATATATATTACTCAGGAGTTGCAGATTGGGGTCTAGGGTCGTGGTCCACTTGGTAAGGAACTCAAGGGTATGGGGTGGCTCATGCAAAGCCCCAGCTGACTCGCCTTCCCAAATGTCCCCAAAGCTCAGGAGTAAGGATACAGTGGACGCAGACTGGGTGCTTGCAGGGCACTGCCTTAACCCTGAAGGCCCTGAACCTGAAACCTCTTGCCCCAATGGCCTGTTTCGCCTGCTCTGCAGGAGAGCAGTTGGAATGGATCACACCTTGACAGGCGAAGGGCTGAACTAGGCCTAGGCCGGTAGTTAAGGGTGACGCCCGTGTGAGGAAAACGAATCGAAAATGGCAGGCACTAATTCAGAAAACCCAGAAGACTGAGTCAGAAAGCGGGTAGACATGAGTCGGAGAACGAGGGGTGTGCGAGTCGGAGAGCAAGGCGGGGGAGTCAGAAAACCGCACATAGTGACATAGGTGATCAAAACCTAAGCCCTCAACACTATATGCCCCAAACTTTACGTTAATCGACCCTGAACCCCAAACTTTTGAACCCTAAACTTTGACCTTAAACCGCAAAAGCCCTAAACCCGAAACTCTCAAGCACAGAATCCGAATAATAGAAGTGGTAAGCTGTCTGTTAACGACTTGGGGGTTCGCACTGTTCTCGACATGGGGCCGGCTGGTTCTCTGCTCGTCAGCCCGGACTTGAAAGCACTTTTGCCTACTTGACGATCATTCGTGTGCAAGCATCACCACCGAAAACGCAAGGACTATCAACCACGAAACAGTTGGAAGCATCCTGAAAGTTCACGAAGACTGACACTTGTCACTGGTCACTATGGCGGCGTGCCACGGATTACTTTTTGGAGCTCCTTCTCTACGCGGCACATACTTCCATGAGAGGCTTCACACAGCCAGGAGGGCAGGACAACGTGTGGTCCCATCGCGGAACACACATTCACACTCGGACCGTGTCCATCATCCTCGATCTGACCACTGTCCACTCCCTGGGTTGCCCCTGAACCCTTACTTGTCGCACTAGGTTTAGGGTTTAGGGTTGAGGGTTATGATAAACATATCATTGCAGTAATGCTGTAGTTGCCAATGCATAGGGGAGTAGCATGCGTAGCTCGTAAAAAGAGCAAAACAGTAACACATAATCAAGCACGGTGGAAAGGCAGATAGACCATGCAACTCGCAACTGCTTCAACAACATTTAAGAATTTAAGACTAACGAAGATCTCATCAGTATGTTCCCACGAAACATGCACCAATCAGAAGACAATGCAATCAAGCACCACGCAGCCAGCACGAGAACATTTCAAGTCACCGTAAGCACAAAGACAGTCGGTTTTGTTAGGCAACACCCTGCCCCACAGACGGGACAGTCCTGATACTTTGGGCGGCGTTGCCCACGATGAACGTTCTGATGAGTTCGTCTCCAACGCGATCCCGATTATGGACGCTTACCATCTGAGTTGTCAGGTTCTTGAGCCAGAGACCTACTGTAGGCCTGATGATGACGATAGTCATGACGATGAACCCGAACCTGAAACCCGATGCCCCCAAGCCCTGAACCCTAAACCCTCAAGCCCCAAAACCCTCAGTTTTCCAGGTGCCGGGCCGATCCCCCCCATGAGCGCACATGCTATCGCCATGCGAGCCTCCAAGGCCCACGGAGGCTTCTTACGGTTTATAGAAGGTGTGTAGGGTTTGGGTCCGGAGTTTTGGCGGGTTTCGGGCGGGTTTTGGCGGGTTTTGGCGGGTTTTGACAGGGTTTTTGCTTTTGCTTTTTTGGTGCAGGTGGCTTTGTTTTTTGCTGCCTCGAGCCCTGCCCTGCCCCTGCTTTCGGGCTCTCGCGGAACAACAAATTTGCAATGAAAAGACATTTTGCACAACATGCTTATTGCTATTGTCATGACCCTGCCATCCGAACCGTCCAACACACACCTTCTATTTATCATTTGCTTGAGGGTTTAGGATTTAATGTTTAGGGTTTAGGGTTTAGGATTTAGGGTTTAGGGATTAGGGTCTAGGGTTTAGGATTTAGGGTTTAGGATTTAGGATTTAGGGATTATTGTTTAGGGTCAAGGGTTTCCGGGCTTAGGGGGGGGCTTGTGGTTTAGGGCTTCAGGGTTTCAGGATCCACTTCAGGACTCAAGGAGGCGGCTTCTGTTGCAATCTACTATAAGGGCCTTCATAATAACAAGAACCAATTACCTACACTATTTTGGAGGTTCCTTATTGTCATTATGGTATAATGGGCCCCAAAACCAAAATCGAATTAGTAAGGCCCCTATAGTAGGACCCTCCATCAAGAGACCCCATGAAGTTACAACGATCGTCCCATGAGCGAAGATGTTGGAGTGACGGGCGATCCCGCGCTGCACCATCTCTAACGAAAAAGCCCCAAAGCCCTGTAAACCCTAACTATACCAACTGGCCGGAAGAGTTGTGATCCGGCAAAGACAGCCCTGAGTTCCTCAGTACACAAATCCTCTTCCACCCTTACACAGCTCCCGAGACACTACGCACCCAAAACAATAAAGCAGACAGAACCCTCCTCCGTCACCGTGTCCATGGGAGCCGCCACAAGCGGAGCGTTCAGTGTCACGTTTTTCGACAACGGGGTCGTAAGTTTCACCTGGCGAAATCACGGTTTAGGGTTGCGCATGCCTGATTAACAAACCGTGTCACAGTGTCACAGTCTACAGGTGCAAAGACCCCATTTATTGATTCTTGAACCCTATAGACCCGAAACGCAACAGCCCAAACCGCTCATCTAGGACCCCTCTCCATTGCCCCAAGAAATGTTATGCGATGATGTACTATAGTAAACTATAAACGACTTCAAGGGTGCTTCTCTTGATCAAGGGCTGCTGGCGGCTTGGGAGAAGCTTCCTTCACTCGAACCGCAAAGCTGGGAGGAGCAGGCAGGAAGCCCCTGAATACTTTTGCAGCATCTACGGCCTCCCAACATTGGGTTCAGGGTTTAGGGTTTAGGGTTTAGGGGTTTATGGTTTAGGGTTTAGGGGCTTATGGTTTACCCAAGGCCTAGCTCCTCTGAGATCCGAATCCACAAATTCACTGTCGTTAGCAGCTACGCTACGCTCCACATCAGGCGCCCCACACCACGGGAAACATGGCAACTTACTAATCTTACTATATCCCTATTATGGTAACTTAATATGACCCTAGTATGGTAACTTAATATACCCCTATTATGGTAACTTAAAGTAAATCCTTTAAGAAGAACCCAAAGATTCTAGGCAAACAGTCACACTCAACGAGTAAAGCTCGTGCATGTGCCCCCCAACCTAGACACGAACTGGTAACCGCAGAAACCCAATTACCTGCAAAACGACTCAAACCACTTGAGTCGCAAACACTGACCCCCTAAGAGAACCCAACTGCCTCAGCTTCGGCGCTGGCCGGCGCAGGAAGCGCCAGGAGGTCCTCCAAGGCATACCTGTGCTTGGGGCTTAGGTTTAGTAGGGTTTAGGGTTTAGGGTTCAGGATTTTGGGTTGAGCCATGGTGAGCGCCTAGTTTAAAGAGCGTGCATGTGGTGGGCTTTGAAAGTTTGACTGAAAGGTTGGATCAAATCTATAGAGCACTATGATGCCGGGTTGAAACCTTTATGGTCCACTACCTCATAGCTTTAAACACGGCCGTAGACCCTACAGCCAACTCCGGAAGCTCAAAATGTGAACGATCAAAACTATTCGCGATCGAGTTGGGGATTCAGACTTCCCGAATTCAGGCTTGAGTAAAGGGTTAGGGTTTAGGTCTAGGGCTTTAGGAGTGCAGGGTCCATGTACATGTGCTCTGAGTTTAATGCAAAGTGCGGTGGTGACTTCCCAGGCCCAAACAGCGCCGCGAAAATGTCATAAACCTCCCGTGCATGTTCGCAACCGCAGCAACAGCTTTAAGTGGTACACTTCGTATACACTTATGATGGTAGACGGCAGTTCCTGTCAGCGCAAGTACCCTCATACCCTAAACTCCACACCCCAATGCAGGGCTGGCAGTCGTAACAGAAGGGCTTTTTCAAGCACCTTCACTCCGGCAGTTCCATGGCTCAGGGTTGCTGCAAGCTCGCGTGCCGTGGCAAACTCTCACCACCTTTCACGAATCTGCGGAGATCGTTGCAAAGTGGGTTACTCCGATGACGCTTAGGCTTGAAGCTTTGGGTTGAGGGCACACTATCGGAGCCGAGCCCTACTTTGGAACAACCGCCGGTTTGGGCAGTACTGCCCAGAGCACATGCTTCCACTGTCTCGGCACACGCCTGGAGTTGGATGCTTGCTCACAGCAAAGACATGCTGCCCGCACGGTGGTCGAATCTTCTTCGGATTGC
The DNA here is from genome assembly GCA_905221615.1 of Symbiodinium sp. CCMP2592. NCBI lineage: Eukaryota > Dinophyceae > Suessiales > Symbiodiniaceae > Symbiodinium > Symbiodinium sp. CCMP2592. The sequence continues at coordinate 51,441 of CAJNDT010000137.1, read as the reverse complement.
CACGAATGTCGTTTTAAACATGATGATACTGCTGCGCTCCCCTTCTCTTGCTGTTCCCCCGCGGATTGCCATTAACACTGCTGAGTCAGTACTGTAGCGCTATGTCTCGATCACGCTGCGAGCTGCACGAAAGTGCCGTTGCCTCCCCCTCTGTTTACAGGCAAGCAGACGATGCGGCTGTGACGCGCTTTAGCAAATAGAGCGACATTTTTGGGTTCAGGTTTTGGAGCAGAGAATACGCGAAAACTCGCCAGATGCATGACATCTGTTGCCGTATGCTGCAAGTGGTGGTGCTGCTCACCTCCGATCAACCTTCAGCAGGGAGTTAGATCGATGATCTGCTGATGCTTCTCTACTTCAAAGGCAAACCCAATCGGAAACAGCCAAATTCCTCAACATGCAGACCGCACCGCAGCTTGCGTGAAGCTGAAGCCTACCTTGCTGTTGCCGCGCTCTCTTGGACTTGGGCTGAAAACACCAGCACCCTGAGCCTGAACCCTTAAACCTGTACCCAAGTCTAGACCCGAAACCCTTCACCCCATAAATCCCCTAAACCCCCAAACCCTAAACCCGAAAACCCTAACCTCGAAACCCCTGAACTCAGAGTAGCTGCATCTGACGGTTTCCAAAAACTAGGGAACCCTTATGCAGTACCCTTCATATCCTAGGATCCTCATTATAAGGACCCCAAATAAGGACCCCTAGTTTTCGGGAACTCCCATCTTCAGCCCGGCCCACTGCTCGGCGGCAGGAGCTCGCACGAGGGTGTCGATGCAGGAGCCCTCCGAGGCCCTTTAAACTGGTGCCTCGAAGTGATCACTGATAATAATTTAAATAGCATAGGGTTTAGGGTTTAGGGTTTAGGGTTTAGGGTTTAGGGTTTAGGCTGATCTCGAACTGATTCAGACACCTACATTGCATTTGCCTGCTTAAAACCCAGCTTTAGTAGGCGGAAGTTAGGGCTTCTAGGCTTGTCTTTTTGAGACCCTCTTTTCTCCCCGCCTAAGTTAGGTTGGTTGAATGTCACAGGTGGCTTGAGGGGTGTACTGGGAGGCACAGAAACACCACACACTACATCACAAAATCTAAAGCATACTAACCCCAAGGTATTGCGCTTCCCAACTTCCCAGCGGCTTCTAGGCTTTAGGATAAAGGAGGGTTCCTACGGTAGCCTTGCACGTACCAAGATTTTCTTTGATTGTGACGGTCAGTGGAGGACTCTTCTTGACGCAAAGGAGGATCAGGTTGAGAAGGCTTCGTCTCGGGATGTGGGTTTTTTCTTGGTTGGCTTTTAAGCAACCAGGAAGAAAAAACTATAAACTTGTAGTTCATCATGGTTCCTTTAAGAGAAAAGTATGAAAGTATGGTACTCCAAAGCTCAGTTTTTGGGGGGTTAGGATGTCGAATAGTAGAGATGATGCTCACATCGAGTGGTCGGGGCTTGCTGCCAAGATGGACTTCTACCCTCCGAGGCTCTAGACTCTAAACCTTGGAGGGCAAGCCCTGATCCAAAACCATTAAAAACATAATGAAGCAAAAGCCAGAAAGTTGGAATGTTATTATCCTAAACCCTTTATGGTAAATTACAAGGTATCCTACCCAGAAACCATATTCCAACTTTCTGGAGTTTCCTTTACTGGCTTAGACTTACTTAACCGCTAGGCCTGAAACCCTACAGCCCTGAACCTCTAGACTCTGAACGCCAAGTTGACATCGACCCGAAAGCCTAAAATACCCTAAACCTGCATCGAGCCTATCCCCTCCGTAAATGCACAAACAGTTCTTGCACCTGGCTATGAGGCCCAGCCTCGGGCTGGGTGCGGGAAGATACGTAAGCCAAGAGTCCAGCTGCGGCTAAGGGTTTGTAGGGCTTAAGATGCATAGAATACCAAAACTGCAAACAGGAACCCCTAAAATAATATAGGTAAATATTAAGAATCCTATATTAGGGCCGGAGGTTGATAGTCGAGGACTGCTTCTTTGTATACGTTGTAAACCATGTACGAAACTGCTGACGGACTCTGGCTGCAACCTCCCGGGAAGCATGCTTCCGATAAATTGTGAAGCCAGAAACAGCCCCAAGCCGCCATGTAGGAGCCTTAATAATTAGAATAAGGTCTCCACGGGGTGTATATGCTTATAGTAATCAGGAGCCATTGGGCAGAATCTTGGTAATGAAGCAGGATGCTGTAGTAACCCTGACATATTCATTCACTTGCCCCCAATTAAATTCGACAGGGACGTCCTGGCCTCTGCATGAACCAGAAAAAGAATTGTCATGACTCAGACGAAGTTATGCCGCTGCCATCACTGGGCGCAGCGCTAGCGCACAATTGAACAACACACCTGCAGCATGGTGGCAGTATGTGGACGCCGCCGACGCTTTGCTGCAGTAGGACACAAATGCCCGACAGGCATTCGGACGACTCATCATACATCGTGAAGGTAAAGCCACAAGCCCATCTATGAGTTAGAAGCGAGCGATTCAGAAGTCAACAAGAGATGGCGAAACTTCAAATTCAGATATTCAAACTGAAGTTCAAACGTGTGAGAAGTCAGACCTGGCGGTGACAAAGCTCACGGCGCGGATGAAGGCCCTAAGCAGGTTCAGAATCTCACCCTAGACTACAAACATCTCAACATACCGCTCCGCATGAGCCGTGATGTCTCTGAAGCCACCAGGCAAAACTACAGCCCAACATCACTTGTCAAAGATCAAACGCCTTCACGGAACAACAGGTTCATGATTTAGGGCTCGTGTAAAGGATTCGGGGTCTCGGGCTCACGCTTTCAGTGCAGCTCACAGTCCTTACTCATATCTGAGGTTTAGGAGCCAGGACGGGTTTAGGCTGAGGATGGTACGACAGAATACTATGTACATCCATGTACTATATGTACTATAGTTTACGGTATACTATATATAAGTATACTTCCTAAACTATCATATGGAAAACTGGCGTACGGGGCTTGACAGTTTGGGGTTGTCAGAGCATGAAACCGTGAAACCTAAACAAAACACTGAACCCCAAACTAAACCCTAAACCCTAAACTAAACTAAACCCTGCACCCTAACCTAAGCCCTGAACTAAACCCTGAATCCTGAAACATAGGCTGCCCTGAGTAACCTAAGCTGCTCCCCGATCCTTAGATCTCGATCGAGCCTGAGAGCCCAGATCAAAACCTGTACCCAGGGTTTCCATTGAATTGTACCTATATAGTATCCATTGTAGTTCCTTTTTTGGTTAACCCCAAGCTATATTATGGGATCCTAACCGTAAAACTGGTTATCCAAAAACAGGAACGACAATGGAGAATATAGGTAGAGTACATTGTATAGGACTCCTTATAATCAAGCTTATATTAGAGTACTAGATTGGGGTCCCCTACCTTCGGAAACCCCAATATTATAGTATGGTATACTATACTTTGTGACACATGGTAAAGTCTGATCTATAGTAGTATATACTGTATGAGTGTTTGAGTGTCATCCCACTCCACTCTTTCCAAGCCCTGTATGCCCTAAGCCCCCATCCAAAACCCTAAACTCACCCCCTACCCCCCTCCCGCCCCGATTCCTTCTGCTCACCGATGGAGAGCTCTGCGCTGTGGAGCCTCAGCAGCAGAACTTTCAACTTTGAGCCACCCCTCTCATCCCCGTGAGAGCCTCGGGTTAAGGCTAAGGGTCAGCGATAACGGATTTTGGGGCTTGGGGTTTGGAGGTTTAGGGGTTCAGGGTTTAGGGCGACTACGGGGTGAAGGGTGCTTTTCGGCTTCGAGTTTAGGTTGTCCGATCTCCTGGAACAGGGCTTCTTGCCATCCTCGAAGGAAGAGTCTCGCTTGAGGCCTACTGCTGGAACGACGAGGCTGGTCTTTACATGTTTTATGTAGGGGGAACTGGGCCCCCTCAAAGTCCCCGAATCCGAATCTTTCACGTGTTGCAG